>JAHPZR010004974.1:27500-40000 GCA_019787425.1 Platygyra sinensis
AAAGGCTAAACTCAGAATTAAAATCTGAATTAGGCGGACACGTCTTTCCATGATACTAAACACAGACTTCATAAAGACTCAGCACCAGCGAACATAATACTAGAAGTATTTGAGTTAATTAATAGTTTCCTACGTCAATAACACTGAACAAAATACAACAGGAAGTTGTAGCATACAGCATGTGTTGTTACGCAGTAAGCTCTGCTGTGCTGTTGTCTCATATTTGTTTAGTTTTGATTTTACATTCATCATAATCACATTGTCTGGAGACCGTTTCATGACTACTGCATGTTAGTAGGGGTTTACAAATTTAATTTTGTTAAACGTCAACATTTTATTGAACAAAGAATGCTCCCGAAACATTTCCATCTGCCAGTAATAACAAACAATAACCCTTATATGATGAGGGAAGTCTGAAGTCAACTCTACAGACTAAGGTTGTGTTTTCACTGACTAGGACAATTCCAGTTTAGCTAGCTAAAGTCAGAAAAGTCGGGAAATACAGTGAAAACACTTTGTCTAGTGTTTAGCGAGTTAACAATGCCAACTGTTTTCACAGGGACAAACAACGGGTTTTCTCGCCTTTACGACAGGAAACTCATGCAGAGTTATTCTACCTAGCATGATGGTTTAACTTGTCCCGACAAGTACCGCAGCCAATCGCATCGCTTGTAGTGACAGATGCCTGCCAAACAAACTGGCAAAATTATTTTCCAGATGCTCGCCTCATGTTTGTTTTTTTCGAAACAAAGCCTTGTATGCTTGTAAACATGGCTGACGAATTGCAAAACACTTCCCAATTCTTTCGCCGTTTTACAATTACTCCGAACCCGTTGGATGCTCAGATCGCTCGTCCAGGGCCTTACCGTTTCACAGCGTCGGCATGCAGGATCAACTCCCGCATTAGGGGCAGCCGGCAGTTCTTTCATACCAAGTTCCTATGGTATATGCCACGTGTGTCACCCCCGACAAGCTCAGTCTCGAGCAACGAAAGCGAGACATCAATCGCGTCCTCTGAACTAAACTCCTTCTCTTTCGCAAAAATATAGCGAGAATCAGTACTAGTGAACTCATTAAAAGTGCTTCCTCTCCCTCCATTTTTGAAAGTTTCGCGGATTTGTAATTTGAATTCCGAGTTATTAGTGGCTTAAAATTTCCCAGTAACAACAGACGTCATATTTAACCAGCTAATGTCGGTCTATAAACAAACACCTAGGAAGAATGTTAAGCTAGTTAATCGGCCTAGTGAAAACACAGCTAAAGTGATTGGGAAAACGAAATAGATTAATTCTTAGAATTAGGTATTTGACCTTAGCCGAGATAATTGTTCCATGGCAGGCTTTGCACAAGATAGCTTGGAATCAATTTAGATGCTATGATGCTTTCGAACGATACCTTCACCAAAAGTTAACTTTACTGCCGTTTAGCTTTGTTGACATGTCTTAGAAAAATAAACAATGAAACATTTATCACTACTTAAGAGTAGTGTGCGGGCGTTCTACATTAGAAATGATGATCGGACTTAGATCCGCGCTGGCACCCAACAAAATGATTTACTACAAAAATGTCTCAATATTACATAATGTTATAAACTAGGAATACCTTCCGGTAGAGTGCCATCGAGGATGGATATGTGGGCTAGCATGAAGTTCTGACCGAGTAAAACACTGGCAAAGTTGTGCTCCGACAGAAAATTAAGAAATACCAGAGTACAGACCATTACTTAAGCTGATTCCGCCATTGTTTAAAAAAGCAGTGCAAAACTCACATGTTTTTCTTTGTTTTTAAATCCACTTGAACAATCGAAATTAGTCACACCACTATGGCCCTTGCAATAATTTACGACTAGCAACATACCGAAAAGAAGAAGCTTAATAAATTCTCGTGAGCTGTTACTTCGGTGCACGCACCTCAGCAAATGGACTTTGGACCTGAGCACTTCTGATCGGATAATTTTCAAACGAAGCTACAGTTGCACGCTCCCTAAAATTTCGGAATAAGAAGACTATCCAAATTGATTTGCTAAGTTCCCTGAAGCTTGACAGATAGTGGCTTCCTGGCAAACAGAGCTTCAACTGTTTTTCACTTTTGTGAAACAAATAATTAAGCCGCGGGCACAAACTAACAGCGACACGTCGTGTGACTCGTGACTCCTTCGTCGATCAAATTTGTGATTACGAGCACACTAGCTCGATTGGAAAGAGGCTTTATCTTCCCTCTGATTTTAAATGGCACCCTGGCCGATCTTGTCAAGGCAATTGATTGTTTTGGCAAGCTAGCCGTGACTGTGACACTACCACTCGCCGTTTTCGAGCTGATCTCGATAACGATCGATAACTGCCTCGCTGGGCGATTTTTCAGCCTGCTCGTCGCTAGATTTGTAACACTCTGGCTCCCAAAAACACTAAATTAAAGCACACACAAGAAGACAACGCTCAGTAGTGAATGATATCTATATTTCAACTCACCTTTTCCTGCCGAGTAGCCTACAAACGTACCGCGATGTCATTGGATAACTCGAAAACAATCACCGATAACGTCACTCTCACCTTACCTGACATTACCTTATGCTGACTTTTTCATTCGAGAATTCATCTCCCTGTACCAAAATCAACTCACGCACACGGCTTTAATATGCTGCCGCCTCGCCACCATCGCGTCTTCGCTCAGCTGGCTCGTTGGCAATGATAACAACGACCGCTTCTTTGTAAGAAAAGTTAATTCATTTACATAATCTTTTAAAATGTTCTCCAGTTTCATTTCTCACAGTATTAACAACATGAAAAGGCAGATTTTACTTTTTTCGTCTTTTTTTCATTCCTTTTTTCTGTTTTTGCTGTACAGTATCTGCGTTAAGCTAAGGGCATTGACAGACTACAGGGTCAGTTGCCGAAACTTTTTAACTGCGCCCATAATGAAAAGTTGTCACAACAAGAAGCTGCTATTGTGACTCGTTCGTATACGTTATCCTGGCGCAGTTTACCTCAGCTAGACAAGTTTAAGGTTTGATTCAGTTCATTGGATTTTCAGTTTCTTTTGTGATTGGCTTATGTAACTACGTATATATAGATTAGAACGAAATTATCCACCACCGTGAGCTGTAAATATAAAGTAACCATGAGCTAAGAGTTTTCCTTTGTAAAGGAAGTCAACTCTTATAACAATCATTTGCCATAGAGCTAATTTTCAACTAAGTTTCCTAACCAAGACGAATGTAAATACTCCAGCCAATCACAAAAGACACTGAAAATCCAATGAACCGATCGCTGACGCGAGGTGCGGGAAAACGTCTGCGAACAAGTCAAAGTTGATTTTCCGGTTCTACTTCTGATTGGATGAATGAACATGGCTCGAGTTTTTCTAAGCCAATCGCGTATCGTACTGATGTAAAACACTCAAGTGAAAACCACTTTGCCATTTTCTGTTTGGTAGACGATGATTAGACTCGTGACGTCAAGCTTGTTGCCAGCGGATTCAAAGCCAGTTCATGCCCTGTGATATACGTAGCAGACGCAATTTACCATGAAAATTAAGTTCTTGATATTTTCAACCTCGCATAATGTTTCGTCAAATTTCACCAAGCAACTAACTCTCTACTACTAAGGCCTTGAGTACTTCCTGTTCTTTCAGTAGAAACAAAGAACGCAAATGATTTTTAAACTTCCTAAGTATGATGTCACAAAATGCAAACCACGCATTTAACATTTGTTGCAGCTTTTTGCACAGTTTTCGGTCATGAAATCTGGGTTTTTTGTACACTCTCCGCGCTTGGCCCAACTTTCACAGTGTTTGTTCTTATCCTTGCAACCTATGAGAAAGATAAAGTATATAAATGTACAATAATAGCTGCATGGTAAAATATAAGCTGCGAGAAAAACAAACTCATAAATTTACAAACACATGCATACTTTTAACTGTTTAGACTTCCTTCGTTGCATACAAATACCGTTTCGTTTTTCCTCTTCTTTTTCCTTTTCTTCTTCTGTGTGTTGTGCTTCAACCTTCTTGCTGACCTGTATTTTATTTTTATTATATGGAGGAGAGTGTTTTACTGGGAACTAAACCATTCGTAGATTCCATACGGCGCTTCATCCGGGACCCGAGTGGCGTATTTTCCGTATGTCACCTTTGTGAGTGTCGTATCGTTCAATGACGTCACTCGTGAGATATTGTTCTTGCCACTCGAACATAAAATTCATATCTTCTCGTCACCGTGTAATATCCTCTATCTATTTAATGCTGATGTTAAATGGCTGCCTGGCTCCGCTAGCCCTTATGGTTATTCCAGGCAGCTTGTACTCCAATTTTTACTTTTCATTCAATTTTGTAACTTTATTTGTTTATAGCAAGTATGGATGTGAGTTCAAATAAAGATTGTTGTTGCTACTTACGAGAGCTATGAGGTATACAAGCAACACTTACACTTCGAACAACTTTTCCAGCAATTTTCTTCCATAAATGCTTTATTTTTCTTGCATTCGCCATATTTTGCCCAAAGTGGGCATCTGTTTGGATATTTATCGACGCATGGAGCTAAAGTGAGTACAAATGTAAACTAATCAGTTTCACTTGAAGTATACTCTAACTGTTGGTCTACAGCATTAAGAATCAGCAGCAGGAGCAGAAGAAGGGACAGGGGCAGCGATAGCAGCAGGGACAGAAGCAGCGACAGTGCCAGCTGCAGGGGCAGAACTGGGGCAGAAGCAAGAGCACAAGGAGCAGAAGGAGAAGAAGCAGAAGCAGAAGCAGTCTTCAGTAGAAGCGGCATGAAGAGGACCAGTAGACAGATACATATTTAATCATTATTTGATCCCAACCTACCACAAAACGAGCAGCTTTTCCAGCAGTACATCAGCATGAAGGAAGGAGTCTTAAAACATTGACCATTAGCTGCCCATTCCACGCATCCTGCGTGCTTGTTTTCGCATTTTGCTGAAATCAAACAGGTTAACAATAAGTATTTTCGCAAATTCTATTTTCCTAAAAAATAAAGAATTTGCTAAAATTTGATTTTTTTAGAAAAAATCGCCAGTAGCCATTTATATTTCAGCATAAAGAGCGCACCGATTTAGAGATAGGTGTCTCACCAAAAGAAACGACGCAGGGTCGCTACGATCTCTCTGTCTTCTTCAGTGGGAATATACATATGTCCTCCTCGATCGGAAGATTGCATAATGGTACATAGTGGATGGTCAAGTCATATAGTATGGGTAGCATAGTGCGTAGGCTCGATGAAGCTTCCATAACATCGTCACTTAGTCAACTGCACTTTTTAGTTTCTCGTTAGGGATTGAACAAGATCATCCTTCGATGGCAGTTCTCTGTAAATGATCGAAACTGCGCCAGGAGTGTACGATCCATACAGAAAACGTAAGAGATACCCAGCTATAAATTGTAAAAAAGCTCATTCAAAAGTTCAACGGGAACCAAATTTTCTTCAAACACTGGATGTAAAGCACTTTTTTTTACGATAACTGCAGAAATTCACGCGCGCTCATTGGTCAATTTTTATTGTCAATATGCGGACAGACACATGAATTTGAAATTCATGCGACACGTCAGCGAGCGAGACTGCAAGAGCGGGCAATTCGACAATTTGTTATCGTAAAAGACAAATTGATGTCAGTTTTTAATGCGTCTGTCCTGTTATTGACAATGAATTTCGTCATAACATTGTCAAAGTTGTTTGCGGATCCACTCGGCTATTGCCTCGTGGATCCACAGCTACTTTGACAATGTTATGATGAAATTCATGATCAATAACAGGACAGACGCATGAAAAACTGACGTCAATTTGTTAATTCGAATCGAAGGAACACAAATCAAAAAGCACAATATAGATGTCTGGAAGTCTGTCTAACTTGTTGAACATACAAGATTAAAGTCAGTCAGTCAGTCAGTCAGTCAGTCAGTCAGACAGTCTGTCAGTTAGACTGTTCACAGCCCTAAATTTTCTTGTATTTTTATCCGACCAATGAACCCGAGGATAGAATAGCTAGAGAAACGGAAGTCTCGACAGGGTAGGTGGTGGCTTTCGCTTGCGTTGAAATACACAGAGGCTGTGAACAGTTTATGAATCAGGCCGCTGAGATAATCAGTCAGTAAGTCATCAGTCAGTCCGCCATCAGTCACTATCAGTTTAATAATCGGTTGATTGGTTGATTATCAAATCCAAAACTTTCTCACCACAACTCGAACAACTTTTCCAGCACTGCTTCTCCATAAAGTGTCTGTTTAAAGAACACTCGCCATCCTTTGCCCACATGATGCATTTTTCAGGAAATTTATTTTGGCAAGGGGCTTTTGATAAAAAAAAAAAAGAGAAAAAAAGAACCAAAAACACGTCAAAAGTTGCTGAATATTCAGAAATTAAAATATTTATATAATTAAAGCCAAAGATAACGATAATTAACAATTAGATTATTCGCTCTCAATTTCTATGAGGCGATCGCGATAGTTGATGAGGCCTAAGGCCGAATCAACTATCGCCTCATAGAAATCGAGAGCGAATAATCTAATTGTTCAAGTAGAATTCTACTGGAATTGACGCAAATAACGGTTTCCAATGATTTTCTCACGCATTATTGAACTTTACCCTAGACAAATTTGCAGTTGTTTACGCGCGTACCCGGTTTTGCAATATTTTCAAGTTTTTAAGTCAAGAAACCGTAAATGTGCTTCCTTTAGTCTTCTCAGAAATTTAATTACCGTTTACATCTAAAATTCCTTCCAAAACTTCGGAAAAACTATAAAAACATTGCATTTCGTGGACGACCAGCAGCCACTGCACTCTAATGGGTGATAGTATACGAGTAGCTCAGCCAATCAGATTGTGGCATTTGCATTAGTATACTCGTAGAATTCTACTAAATACTGTTAGATGAAAATAGTCAATATTTTTGCATTTTAGTTTGCAACTTTTTCTTTGCAAAACCTTACTGGTTTAGATGCCGGTCTAGATGGGGAAATCCAGATCGATTTCAGCCAATCAAAACTCGTGAATTTGGTAGTTTCCAGTCCTTATGAGACATAGCTGTATAATAAAATAAATTATTAATGTAGTTAATACTACATGATTAGACTAACCGCATCTCGAGCAGCTTCTCCAGCATTTCTGTTCCATGTATTGCCAGTTTTTTCTGCACTCGCCATGTTTGGCCCATTCTGCACACTGGTGTTCTTGATTTTCGCACTTTGCTGCACAAAACATATTAAAATAAAGAAAATATTAACAGGGCAGGGCAAGAAAATTAAGGCAAACATCGAAGTAAAGAACACGGAATCGAACTACATGCTTCAAATCAGGGGAAAATAGCAAGGTGCAACGTTAAATTACTAGTTGCTTTTTCTGTGGGGCGATGTGCGATTGCCCTCTACTTAAGTGAAATACATTCATTTTCTTTATTAATAAGCAGGACACTATTAAAACAACTAAGAAACACATCCCACACATTGTTGTTTTACTTTGCTTAGATGCGTCCTTTATAATTAAACTGGGTTATGTGGCAGCTCTCGTAAGGTCTCAGATGAATGGCTTGCTACCTTAAACAATAACAGCTGCTAGCAATGACCAGAATTAGAAACTTACGAGAGCTGCTGCACCTCCTAGAAACTCGCTTTTCCACAATGGGTGTCTCGAGATATCTTCCGTATCTAACCAAACAATATCTCGAATTGTTGCCATGGAAATCAAACGAAAACAAATCCGATGCCTACGTCATGCACCCAGAACGGATCAGGGGCCCGTTTCTCGAAGGCTCTGAAAGGTTTCAAGACCCGGAAAGCCATGGCGAAATCTCAAACCTTATGATTATAGAGCTGTTTTATTCATACGATCTTAATATCAAAAGAGGTTTCCTACATACAATAAGTTTCAGGCATTCATATACAACTTTCTGTGTCTAGATAATGCCTCTGCGGATTCAAAAAAGTATCCGGAGATTTAATGGAACCACTACAGGACACCTTTGGCGTTGTACATTTACACATAATGAACATGCATAACAAAAGTAGCATAAATCCTTGAAAAATACTGAATAACAAGCAATGCCTAGTCTGATGAAAACAAAACAAACTGTACTTAGTACAATAACTACATATAAATAGGTCTAAAAATTTACAACAGCACAGACCAAGTTCAGACGCCGTGCTTCACATCAGTGAGCCGAATCGAACCCTAATGAGGGAGAACAAAGGATTTTTCTCATTTGCATTCGATTCGGCTCATGTGAAGCACGGCGTCTGAACTTGGTCTTACCTAACAATAAGATAAAGAAGAAGTTCCTATAACTGGCCATTCCAGTTTTAACCTTTTCTTATTTAAGTCTTCAGGAAGTTTAGAGCCGCTATCACGACGGCGAGTGACGTTGCCTCTTTTACTTTCTTTCTCTACACTCTTTTTTTTTTATAAAAATGTTGTTTTCCGGCCCAGGCTGAATATTCTTATTTTTCTGCCGATTTTGGGCTGAAAATATTCTTGTATTATTCTTAAATTGTAGCTTAGGACATTTCCGTTTTAGAAGTTATTGTGATATCAATTCCAAGTGTTTGGTATCTAGATCTGAAACGCGTTGTCATGTGTTGTCGAGTGCAGGTTTTTTCGTTTTGTTGGCTAGAAAGGAATAATTTTATACGGTTATTAAGTTAAAAACATAAAATTGCATTGTATTTACAGATGTTTAAACACAAAATTATATCTATCCTTTTCAAAATCTCAGCCTCGGCTTTATTCTTAAAATATTCTTAAAATTTCGCAAATTTCAGCCTCGATATTCTTATAAAATATATTCTTATAAAAAAAAAAGAGTGTACTTAAGGTTAGGGCTTTCGATATGGGTAACCAAAACCCTAATCCTAACCTAAACCTAACCCTAATTAAACATCAAAGTATGTATCCTTTAGCGATTCCACACATGGAGAGTTTAACTTCTTTGGTCGACATTTCAACAGTACGGCGACCGGGTTATGAGCGAGTACAGTGTAAATTTCGAGAAACGGACCCAGGCTTGTTTATACTACTGGACGAAAGAAAACCTGGTTGGTCTAAAACTACCTGGTGCCCAATTGTCATGGCTGAGCTCAGAGTGATAAAACTTAGAAGAGGCACAACACGTTGTGCAAAATACTAGGAATAAATGAAGAGGGACTGCGGATGCCTCATGTCTCACAAAGGAAGAAGAGCATTAAGGTTAAGCTAAGTTGGTTTAATTTACTTGCGGCCTTACCACAGTAAGTGCAGCTCCGACGACAGTTGGCAGTCATAAAGGGCCTGTTCTTCCAGCATTCTCCTTTACTGGCCCAGTCTACACATTCCTTGAATCTATTAATGCAAGGACCTAAAATGCACGAAAATAGATGGTAAAAAAATATACAGATAGTTTTTTTAGGATATGTACCACTGTATATGGTAAAATGTTGGCCATTGCCGTTTAGTGGTCATCTTTAATAATTGAATATCTTTAATAATTGAATACAAAGCATCAACCCCATTTTCAAAATTAAAATAACTGTGATTAATATTTTCAGAGATAAGAAATCGAAGATATTCTTTATGCATGTCAACAACCTATGTAACGAGTATTTTAAAAAGTGTTTTCTCTTGTTTTGTTAAAACACAACATGCAAACATGCTCTTACTGCAAACCCTTTTCTAATAGTGGGAGGCAGCGTGGTCTAGTGGTGAGCATGTTGGACTCGCAATCCGGCGGTCCCGTGTTCGAGTCCTGCTCTGACCACTTCCTGGATTTGTTTCTGGGCGGCCCCGAGTTGATATCCCAGGCCACGCTTGTGAAATAACCAACTGGTTTACCTCCGGCCAGTTGGGATTCTTAACAATGTTATGTTCAGTTTGAATTATCTGTTTCAGTTGTTTGCTCGGCCCCACTAGCACTTGTGCTATAAATACTGCCGAGGGTAAATAATGTAATATATATTGCTAAATGACCAGATCAAGGGAATAAGATATTCTTTGTTCCACTCTCGAACAATGGTAAACATAACAACTTTTTTAATAGCTAATTGTAGCCTAGCGACACAGTCATCACTGGAATAAACGTCAGTTCAAGTCGATCTACCTTGCTGTCCCGCGGCACCGAGACTCCCACTCGTTACCGTTCCACTTGGCATAGAAACGACTCCTGGTAGTTGCGCTGCACCCAAGGAAATCCCCGGGAGAGGCTTAGCTCCGGAGGTTTGACCACCTCCTAGCAGAAGCGGAAACTGCGGATTTAAAACGATCTGTCCATCGGGAGTTAGAATAATGCCAGGAGCAATGGTTATGTTGTATCGGCCGGGCTTCACCGGAGGTTTTGAGGTAGTGCAGGGTCCCAAAGTGCCATTACATGAGACATTTGGCGATGGCGTCGCTGTGATTGTAGGGGTAGGGCTCGGGGAAGTAGTGACGGTGGTACCTGAAGCTGTTGTTGCCTCGCTTCCAGACGTACCTGTGGTTGACCCTCCTGTTGTTGAACTCGCGGTAGGTGAAGGAGTAGAAGAAGGAGTAGCAGAAGGAGGTACAGGTTTGGGCGCTGGAGTAGGTTTGGAAGCATTGACGGCATTAGATGCAGGTTTCTTTGCTGGTAATGTCACTGGCTTTGCTTGAGCTTGAGGAGGAGAATTCAATTCTCCAGCTTTTCGTTTTGCGTTGTTCGCTTTAGACAAGAGATTCATCAGAACTTCAGCAAAGGTGCTATCTCTCTTGTAACTTCTCAGTTTATCAGACTGATACAAGGTAGAATTCAGATGAATTTTGCTTTGAGCTCCATGATGTCGTTCTTTGGTCAGTAAATGTCTTGTAGAAGAGTTCTTCCCAGTTGAGCAATTACTGCCGACCTTGCAATTATTGTTGTTTCCAGCTACCAGGTGAAGCGTTGTTGCCAAAACAAATATAACTACTTTTGGATAGCCTCTGAGCATTTTTTAATGAATTGGCTAAGATGTCTGTATTTGCTGCTTTAATCGAAAAAGACGTATCTTTCTCAACCTTCAATCTCGACCACAACACTTCACATTTCACACAGTCTAAAGCGATCTAGACTAGCAATTGTTACTAATTGATGATCCATAAGTAGTTTACAAACCGTGGCTTCCGCTGCCAATATGATTCGTCCTTTAAAATCGAGCGTAAAGCGAGTGATAATAACAAATTAAAACGTTTTACACCACTGTTTTGCTAGGCAAGAAGATCAATAAGAAGATAAAATTGTCAAACAGGTTGTTTTTTCTCATAAATGTTAATCGAGTGAGCGTGTGAGACATAGGACTGGTCACCCGCTAGTGGGTTGAACTAAACTTCTCAAAAAGTCTTTATATATCACATGAAAAACAGGTCAATAATTGTCTTTCCGTTGCTGTGAATGGTCGACTTAACAATGAATAACCCTGCTGTATTCACTGGTTCCAAAATTGAGTCGGCTAATTCTGCTATCTCCTGGTCCACCACCAGCTTCAGAGCAGAAATCTCTTAATGTGATCACATAATGATTGTCTTTCAGGCGATGTGAATGAACACCCGGCAGTATATCACGATTGAACCAGCTGAAATTGTCTCCAGTTTCTCAATCAGTCACAAACACCGGGGACCATCAGCAATTGTAATATTTACCTCGAAGAGCATTGAAAAAAAAAAATGCTCATAATACATCAATTAATCCAACAAACAGTAATTTTCGAAGAATTAAAATAACTACTGATAAAAATAATATTGGGCGCCACTATCTGAGGAAAAGGAACCTCTAGAGGGTGGATCTCATTTTCTTTTTAACTAAATTCCAGTATCAATCACATCAATCGCTCCATAGAAAGGCCGTTTAGCGTTCTTTCAAAAACATCTATTACATTTGTCACACTTCATTTTACGCAAGTGTCATGCCGTCCATCCTCCTGTGGTGCCTACTATTGCATTCAAAAGAGCGTGCTTGTTTTTACCTTTTTTTGTAAACAGGGATACATTTCACAGGACTTGTCAATTTTACCTGCCATTTATAATTACATGCAGTTGCAGTAGTTAACTTTTAAAAACAAAACGTTTTCTAAGAAGACTAATTCTATGTAAAATGCGCGAAGCTTTCTTTGCAAACTGAAGACAAACAAAACACGTAGACAAATGTCTCAAGAAAAGACTGGCTTGGACTGGTTTTTCAAAAGATGAAATCCAAAAAGTGGATAGCATTACCCGTCCGTTTAGTAATTCCCAGTTGGTTGTTACCGTCATTCTGATTAAACCGTGGTCTATTCTGTTACTTAACTACCAATTATCCACTGGAGTGGAGGTAAATATCCACCTCATATCCACCGACATTGAGGCGAATAAATGTTTTAGTATATATACCACACAAGCTGAGCAACTAGTGGACCAAAGAGTAACTTTATTTTTGACAATACACCGACAAAAGCCATGTTGTTTTTCTTCGGCTGCTCGGAGGTGAATAGTGCTTGGCTAATCATCTCCGAGCTAGCCAATCAGCGTGCGCAAAAAGTACTATTCACTTGTGCGGTGTATA
>JAHPZR010004974.1:47500-65000 GCA_019787425.1 Platygyra sinensis
GGTGTAACTGTCTCTCCAGTAGATATCCATTCCTTGACCTCTATGGAGCTCTAACAATTCTTCTAAATAAAGATATTATGACAGACAATTATTACTGCAAGATAAACTACCAAACATGCAGAAATTGACTATGTAATACATAGAACAAAGCTCTACTATCAATGATTTCTTAATTATCTCTTTTTTTGGGGCAAAGAAGTCAACATGTGTTTTGTTTGTTTGTTTTGGTAGTCATTATAGTTGCTATTTTTATCTGTTTGTTATTGTTATTGTTTTTGCTTTTAAGACAATGTATGAAATTGATGTAAAGCATCGATGAAACATGCTATTAATTTATTTAATCCACATAAACAATACTATGCATATAAGACTAACATTAATGTGGTCCAAATGCTTCTCTGACATGAAGAGCAAATTTTTATACATAGTGTACTGTGCATCTGTTTGGCAATATTTAGGCAAAAATAACTACATTCCAACAGACAACTACCTGTAAAAATGCCAATACATTGTGGATGATTTAAGGATAACACCTTTTCCAAAGCTTTAAAATACATGTAGTTTGCACTATTGATGGTATGGGCAACTCCATAAATCTGATGAGCAACTGCAACAGAATTAGTGTAAACAATAACCGAGGTAAACAAATATTTTTTTTCACATGTAGTAACAAGTGTATGAATGTATTTAAGGTCTGCAAAAAGTCTCACAAATGCCACTAGACTATGACTGCTATAAACCTTTATAAATACCCCTACCCCTCTTTGGAAGGTTAAGGAACATTTCAAGCCTTCCTCTTTCAAGTGTCTTCTCTCTGCCCTCCATTCCAAACAACACAGAAAGCAGAAGTGTATTAATTTTTAGGAGACTTAAGAGACATTGTACTTTAAAATCAGTCTAATCAACAAATCTTGTCATTCAACATTCTAATAATAATAATAATAATAATAATAATAATAATAATAATGATAATGATAATGATAATGATGGTGATGGTGATGGTGATGGTGATGGTGATGGTGATGGTGATGGCTATCATCATGGTCTACCTTCCCCTCGGAAAAGGTATACTGTCCCCTCGCCAAGGTCTACTTCACCCTCGCAGGTGTACTCTCCCCTCTGTCCAGGTGGACTTCCCCCTCGGCTGAGGTTGACCTTCCCCTCGTTGGTCGACCTTCCCCTCGTTTGGTCGACTTTTCTCTCGTAGGTTGACTTTCCCCTCATAGAAGGTATACTTTCCCCTCGTGTTCTAACTGTAACTATAACGATGTGTTTATTACCTTTAATTTTAATTAGATCATTGGATAATGCTTTTTAACAGTTTTCCTTCGCTTAGCCATTATATTATAGTATTTAATGCTCCACAAATATGGTTGATAACCGCAAACACGTTGCTAAAAACTGAATGAATTATACTGACAACAAACTCTGCTTTAAAACGGTGGAAATTCACTTTATGTTAACGCCCATGCAACGTGTTGACTATAGGTTTTGTTTCACTCCACTGATGTTTTGATGTTTCGACTTGGTCAGAGTTTTGTTTAGGGACTCTGTAAAACAAGGATGTGGAGAGCAGACGGCGGGCGGCGGACGACAGACAATAAAAATATAATTTTAAGGAGTTAGAAGTGAACTTCACTAAGCTCAAGAATGTCAACAATTTCCGAACATGCCACAAGTTCCCGAATATATTTCTGCAAATAATATTGTCATTATTATTATTATTCTATTATTTTTATTTTTTCAAGTGCCACGCTGATTTTCTTTATGCCCTACTTGATAGTGTGCTCACACATTTGATCTGAATAAAGGATTGCGTTCCTACGAAGACAAAGCACAACTGCCAAAAATGGTCGGGGCTTGTTACCAAGCAGACGTGACGTCTGTAAATTTAAGCTTGTTCTAAATTTTGGGTTTCTTCAGCAAAATACAATTACTCAAGTTAACATAACATAACTTAACAACTTTATAGAGGTGTCGATGTCTTAAGTTCAAAAACGGCTAATTGGGGACACTAAAATAATTAGGAAAAAAACGAAAAGAATGTATACATTGTATAGTAAATTTATAATTGTCTAAGATAGCCCTCCGCTCAATCTACGGAATGAGGAAATATACATCAAACTTTACCTAGTCTGGTAAGCCCCAGCTTAACTTATTAAGTAGAAAACAGTGTTTTTTATTCCAATTGGAGCCAATGGGAATTTATAACTTAGATCGTCTCGTTCCTTAAAACAATTGGAAAACAGCGAAGAGTAAGCAAAGCCGCTGTTATACTTGAACGTATTTCTTCGCCTTGAATCGCATTGACCTGGTTCTAACGTGGTTTTCAATAATGAAATTGCATCATTCCAACTAACGCATTTACTGAACAAAATTCGTCGTCACCTAGATTAAACATGAACTATGTCATTTTGCTCAGTAACTAATTAACATTTAAAGAAACAAGGTAAGTCATTATAATAGGTGTCAATTGCAAAAGTGGTGGCTCCAATGTTGGGTTAAGGCAGATGAGTTAAAATCGCGGTCGAGGGAAGTTTGCTGGGTCACTCCAAAACACAGACCGTGCAAACTTCAGACTGCAGACCGTTCAAACCAAGCAGACTTTGCAGACTGAGTACTTTTTTCTAACACTTGACTCACTTTTTCAGGTTCTGCAATTACAAAGTAGTGTTCAATATGTCCTAATGTTTTTCATTTGTCCACAGGTCGCACATGTCAACATCTGACTGTTGATTCAACAGACAAACGTGTTTAATAGACTTTGTATAGAAAATTCCCTTTACTGGTACAAAATATACTAAAATCAAGCATAAAAATAATTAAGTTTCATACATTCAGGGCACAAACTGCGTCAATTTTTAACAGTATGTGGTTTTATTTCGTTTGTGCAATTTGTTGAAGTTGTTTTGTTTCCGATTTCCTTAGCCTTTGTTCCCCTCTTAACTGATTCATAAAACAAAGCAAAGGACGGTGACTCTAAGCGACGTCGTCAAATAAATCGCTTTCGCTTTACAAGGTACAGAATCGCCATTAAACCAGGGGTATCCCCTCTTTCGCTTAGTCCGTTGAGCATGACACGAGGAACAAATGCTCGCGTGAGGTTCTTTTCCACGAGGGTTTCCAACGTTAACGCATCACGCACGTCGGACTAAGTGAAAGAGGGGCTACTCCTAAAGCAACAGGAGTAGCCCCTCTGCGTTTTCGTATGATGCTGATAAATGTGAAATAAAAACTTTCATGAAAAAGCAACAAAAATGCAACAGATGTCTAACTTGTGGTCACAGAGAGATTTATCACTGTACGGTAAAATCACAATTGCCAAAACCCTTGGACTTTCGAAAATGATCTTTTCTAGTGCTTGCCTCCCCACCCCTTCGCACATCGTTTCCAGTATAGATAAAATGGTTACAGCATTTGTTTGGAACAATAAGCCAGCCAAAATCAAAAGAGAAAGCATGATAGGGCCAAAAGAGAGTGGAGGGTTAGACCTTCCAGATTACGAATCCATAAAAAATTCTCTACTAGTCTCTTGGGTAAAAAGAATAATTGATGGAAAAGGCGAAGCTTGGATGGCCATTCCTTCCCTTTTATTTGGAAAACGTCGGGGGAACTTTCATTTTCGAGTGTAATTATGATGTTGACTTGCTCGATCTCAATGGACTGCCAGAGTTTTATGTAGATACTCTGAAAGCGTGGTCCGAAATCAAAGGCGAATGTATACCAGAAAACCATTTACAAATTCGAGATGAAATACTATGGAATAACAAAAATATAACTATTGCCGGAAAATCCCTTTATTACAAAGACTGGCACGCTGTTAGGATCGAAAAAATTAAAGATCTTTTAAACGGCGAAAATAAATTCACATCTGATGAAAATTTAAGCCAAAAAGTTGGCAAACGATTTCCTTTTACAAAATTGCTCGGATTGATTAATGCCATTCCAGACTCCTGGAAACAAAAACTAAGGACGCAAAGCAGGTTCAATAACGACAATGATCAACACAATACTAAGGCTTCTTTAACTACGAAAGGAATTACTTGTAAACAATCCTGCAGCATTTTCGCTAAAAGGAAATTTAAAGAGCCGCCAGCAAGCAATCGCCTTCGCAGACTAGGTGTCAACGAATTAGATAAAATAAACGAAATTCATAGTCTCTTGTTTAGAATGACTAAAGAAACAAAATTAAGCATTTTTCAGTTTAAGATCATACATAATATTCTCCCACACAGAGTGCTACTCTACAAGATGAAAATCACAGATTCTGATCTGTGTTTATTTGCGGTAGCCAAGAAACCCTACAGCATCTGTTAGTGAGTTGCCCATTGCTCAGGACCTGGTCTGATGTTTTAACTTGGTGGAATTCCAGCTTCACTTGTAACATCTCATTCGACGAACTCAAGATTTTATATGGTTACAATTCTGGAGATCCAAGGTGTCTTCTCTTAAATTATTACATCTTAATTGCAAAATTTCACATCATTAGGTACAATCCCCTACTTTCCCAATCCCTTACTTTTCCAGCCTTTATGGCATTATTGAAAGAAAAATTACTCGTATACAAAGCGGCTGCCGTAGCAAACAGGACTTTACAAAAATTCCAAACAAGATGGACAACTCTCTTACCCTTGTTGGATAGTTAATCAATGGTTTCTGGCACGTTATTATTATCTTTTTTTTTTTCCGACCGCTTTTTTTAGCTTAGTATAATTTAGTAATTTAAAACATGGTAATTGTTGTTAATTTTGTACAGTAAGCTTATTACAGTTGTATTGTGTATTGTTTAGCATAACGCTTTGTTTGTGAGGTCTGGTAGTGTCATAAGTATTGTAAGTGAGTGTAACAAATTGTGAGTGAATTTAAGTAAAGACGTTTTTTTTGTAAGTAGAATATCTTAAAAAAATATATGTAAAGTTAAAAAAATAAAGTTAAAGTTACATAAAAAAAACAAAGGAAAGAGGGGCTACTCGTGATCTAATATAAATCACTATAGCTAATCGTGAAAAAAACACAATTGCCATATAAAGACCAGATAAATTAACCATCGCATCAACTCACTCATGGCAACCGCATTGCGCTGAGAATTTCAAATGCCATACGGTTTTCTGTGGCCTTTCCATGCGCTTGGCATTTTTGACTTAATAAAGCTCACGCTTCAACAGCCAGTTTACATTTTGTACACCAAGAGTAAAAAATGCACATGTTACGTGTGGCATTACATTACAAGTGAAGTTTATTTCTACACTGATTTTAAAGTAGCTTTACTTAAACATATTTAGGACTAAGGGCGTTTCCTTTGCAAAGCCTATGGCACGTCAACAGCTAGCATGGCCTGCACATAACAAACATTCCCAAACGTAATTAACTGAACACTAATTTGTGACCAGAACCTAAAAATATGCGATTCAAATGTAAATTCAGAAACGAAGATAAAAAAGTAGTCAGTCTGCATGGTCTGCACTGTCTGCGGTGTGTACTCTGCTGTCTGCATTGTCTGCGTTTTGGGGTGACAAAGTCGACAACACCCTGGGCCGGGCTGTCCAAAGCCCGATTAAGCTAATTCAGGATAAGTGAGAATTTTGATTTCAGTTTTGTAACGTTTCGGTGACGTTTTCTGTTTACATTGTTTGTCCTTTAGTTTTGAGTTTGAATGATCACAAACTACAAGAAACATAAGCAGTGAAAAGTATTTTTATACAAGAAAAAAAATCAATACTTCGGTTAACTTTTAATCCTTGGTTAGCGTTAACCGGCTTTCGAACAACCCGCCCCTGGTTTGTTTACCTAACTATCACACTGGTAAAATAGAAAATAGATTAGCTATGAAATTCAAATATACACCGACAATAGGTTGTGTACAGAGCTGTGTTTAATCAAAACAAAATAAGCGCTTCAAGTGGTGTCGGTAAGAGTTCCTTTAAGAGGCTGTCAACAGCTTGAAATTTTACTACTCAGTAACATTATATTGACTCTACAATTAAGGCATCTACCAAAAGCCAAGTCATTACTGAACAAGGTACCGTAGCAATAGCAGAACCTGTCGAAAGCACTTTTAATTAAGCTCTTAAGAAATTAACATTGAAAAAAAAAATCTACAAGTCCTGAACCTTCCCCACAATTTTTTTCCAACTTGCACAATGTAATACATGCAAGTCCAGATTGTAAGCCCAAAAAGCTTCAAATTATGTTGCTATGGTAACCTTTTGTGTGAAGAAAATCACTATAGCTTGTACATTCGTTTGAAATCGGCTACTACATGTATTATTCCATTCAAGAGCAACAGAATTTTAGAAACCGTTGTGAGGCACCATGATGAAGTTTAGACAACCAGCCGTGTTTAGCAGCAGACAGCGACCTTTTTAAAACTCCGCTGCTTGTACTTTTTTTACTCCTTTCTTCTTTTGCTCTTTGAAGATGCACTGACCGCTCAAAAAAGGCTAACCATGGTTTGCTTACTATCCCTTTGCATTGTAAGTTATAGGGCAATGGATACTCACATTTGTTCAAGTGTTTGGCCGATGTAGACTAGGAACAGCTTATCTAAATGACAAAACCGAGGCGCCACGCACCTCTTGTAAGGTTTAACAGGATTGGCTGAGAAAACAATAGAATAAACAACAGAAACAATGGCCCTAGTCCCGAAAACAATAGAGGTGGATGAGTCCGGGAGCAAATAAAATTAGAGGTTCCGAAGAGGTGCGTGGCTTCTGACAAAATCGAGGGGGTGGTCGACCTTCACCAACTCCTTGATTTGTGGCAACTTTGTCACCGGAAAACCTTCGTTTGCTTTTCTCTCTTTTAATGGTACTTTGATAACCAGTGAGAACTGTCTATATCGTTGAGCCCAACGTATATATTAGTAGCAAATTTTGCTTAGTCAGCATTTTATGTTACCGTTTCAAAGAACACTCAAGATTGACGAATTTAAAATCACCATGATTTTGTGAAATTTTTCCATCAAAGAGATTGAAAGGTAAAATATCTTGGATTTCATATTTCAAATCTTTGGAACCTTTGCTACAGAAATCTGTTAAAACCAGAGGAAAGTTTTCAATTCTGGAAACGGAACAACTTAAAATGTTTAGGATATCATTTTTAAAATAAAACTTAACTCTTGGTCAGCGGTATTTCCTTACAAACAATGCGCATGAGCAAAAGTGTCCTTGTATAACATGTAAAACCGTAGTAGCTTTAATTTCATGCAAAAAAGGTTGAAATCGGCTCAATTTTGGCATTTCTACGAATTTTCTTTCATATTTGTGATTTGCGCATTTTCGACTTCCAAATGTGAATGAAAGGCAAGAAAATGCTAAATATGCAAACTTTTGCCAGTTTCTTTACTTCGGTATAACGAATGTGTCATGGTTTAGCCGCTTGTTAAGCTTCATGTCATTAAGTAGTCTGACTCCCGAGTTCCGGTAGTTCAAACTTTGGTACTCACAATTGAAGCCGGAACCAAGAGGTCGACCTTCCCCTCTCCTTTGCACCATAAACAACTCTTGCCAGCCCATAATAAGATGATTATTTATTTCAAATACTACTTAGATTGCTCCCCTTACTAAAACCATTTAAACAGATCAAGAAATTTTTTTCGAGACATAATTGCTGTTTTCTTACAACTGCTATGCTATTTCCTTTTGTTGTCACGTTATTTACAGGTCTGGGTGGGGTTAAGAGAAAAAAAACCAATCCAAAGTCACAATGGGCTCAATACGAAATACGTATTCGAAGATTAGTAAGTGAATTGTTAAGAACTTCTGTGATTGTCTTTTTGCCAGCGCAGTTGTCTAAATGAATGATTGACAGCTGTCAAATATGTCTCTTAGGGAAATTCAACATATTTGACGTGTCTAAATTTGGACTTTCATATCTCAGTAACAATTTCATTCCACAAAGCATTAAACGCATGAGAGGTTGTGTGTTTAGTTAAACGTTTAAGAAATGAGAAGAAAAAGATCGCCACTAAAGCACTTTGCTAAATAGTTACCTTGCTAGAAACAACAAATTTTTTTAACAAAAGGTAGACTCTGCCCTCGTTTTAGCCCCTTCCACCTCCAGTTGCTAGGCAACAAAATGGCTTAACTCTTGTCCAGTGAACTGAATGTATACCTCTTAAGGAGTTCTAGAAGACTGCAAGACAGTTCATCTGATTTACCAAAAATTTAAACTACTGGAACCAATTATATGCCGATGGACTTTGCCCTCTGTAAGAAAAAAAGGGCAATGTCGTTACATTTTTCGTTGTCACGTGATAACCACGTGATTTTAAGACGTCAGATTTTATTTATAAGATTAACAAAAATAAATACATGTTCTGTACAAATTTGATTACCTATGTATTAAAAATGACGAAGTTATCAATGTTTGATCCGTTTAGGCAAATTTTAAAATCAAGGTTGAGTTCAGCGAGCTCAAAAACGTGGTGCAATATATATACTTGTACGGCATTTTTTTGTCCGCTCGAAACCCAATCTTCTAAAATCCTGATGATAAGCATGGTTATAAGGGGATCATGGGTGATTGGTTTAAAAGTCATTCCTGCCAAAAATCTCCAGAAAACGACATTTTCTAGCTGTATTCCACGTTGCAGTCGACTCTGCCCTCACCACCAAACTTGAAACGATCGCTCCTGATTGGCTTTTCAATTATTTGCCTTTAAATCTTCACAATTTCATTCTTTGATACCAATGGTCTAATTATGAAAAATTCAAGTCAATTCAAATACTTTTTTCTACATTTTTGCCCATTTGAAAAACTTGGTGACAAGCGAGGGGAAAGTTGACCGTGGAGGATTCTAATGATGGTGATGGTGATGGTGATGGTGATAATGATAATGATACAATAATAATAATAATAATAATAATAATAATAATAATAATAATAATAATAATTTTTGTCAGTCTGAATTATTTTTAGATTTTTGATGCTTTTTATAATTGTTATTAGCAGTGGTCTTAGATAGTCATCTTTTGACAATTCTCTTTTGTACACATAGAAGAATGTAATATAGGGTTTAATATTTTAATATTTCATATTCTTGAATCTGTAAATAGTCTTTTTTTTACCTATGAATAAAGTTCTTATTATTTTTATAATAATAATAATAATAATAATAATAATAATAATAATAACTTTATTGAAGTGTCTAATGTATTTAGCATTGTTGTGCTAATTGGGGACACTGTGAATAAACAAACAAATATTGCAAATAAAACATAAACTATTAAGAATCCCAACTGGTGGGAGGCTGACCAGTTACTTTATGTATGGTTCATTTACGGTATTCGCAGGAACTGTCTTTGTTCGTTTGTTCTTTCCAACATTACCTGGAATTCCTCTTCTTAACTTTGAGTTATCTTCAATATCATCAATTCTTAAAAGCAACAAGTTAACACAATCTATTGAAATCAGAAAAATATATTCAAGACAAAAAAAATAACAACTCGCATTGTTTCCTGCAGTGTTAAACATTAATTTTTTGCTCTAAAAAAGTTCTTAAACAACATTTTCAATTCCAAAGTTTGTTATAGATAGGATTAATTACTAATAGGGCCTTGTGTTGTTCAATTCAGGGAGTAATAACATGTACTTGCAATTTCAAATCAGCCTCATGGATTTTGAAATAACTTGTGTGCACTCTACTAGGTCCAATTACTATTACTGATCTGTGTAATTGCAATCATGCATCTTCCAGTATGCCTTGGACATACATGATTTTGGCATTTGGCATGACTGGCTGTACAAATTGAAACTAAATCAACGTTTTTATTGTAAGAGCAACCAATAGGACTCACATTAAGTTAATTTGTTACCCTCTATATAATATTAGTATTTAATTGTCATTGTTTATTTAATATTTATTTTTTTAATCACCACTTACAATAAGCTTGAATTGTGTAACATCTTTACCACTTCAGCAATCACCTTAAGTTTATCTTCTGGTATCCTCAACCAGAAATTAAATGCCTGTGAAGAAGAAAGACTGCGGCTTATTAAAACTATTTGAGTTAAAAATTAACAATTCAAGGATGATGTAATACATGATCTAATAATTAGCATCTGACCTGGATAAGCTTCTCTCTGACTTGCTTTCCTGGCACTTGTAAAATGTAACTATAAGGCTCCAGAAGTATCTAATTCAAGGAGAGAATCAAAACAGAATTTACAAATTGTTTGAGAGAGGTTGGTTCTGAAAGGAACTGTTGTTGGTGAATGGTGTTTCCACTGAGCAGAAGTCAACTTGACTCTGGGTTTATCTTTGCTCCTTAAGGTTCTCATTGCATCACTGACTGATAAGTCACCAATGAAACCTAAGTGGTTTTTAGAAAGTGCTCTAATAACCAGACAATTATGTACCACACAAACTACGGATACTAACTGACACTGACTATATTCACAAACAAACCATGTACAGGTGCATGCAAAGAGCTCAAACTAAGATAGTCCTCTGGCAAAATTTTGACAGCCATGTTTTTGCAAAATCTCTCAGATACACGTATATGTGATGCTACTTATGTCCACCAAGAGTAACATTGAGATGAATTGGCATCCCATCCAAAGAGGAGATTAATAGAAATTACCCCTAGTCACTTGGGCTATAGAAACTGGGAAATAAAAGAATCCCTGATGGGTCAGTGGGCATAAAGACTAACTTGGTTCTCCAAATCTGGAGTGAAAAGGTAAACTGTGCATTGCACAAAATACAACTTTATTCTTGGTTTCTGTGCTACTGTTACTTATTCCCCTTCTATTGGAGGGGTTACTGTTAGCCCCTGCATACCCTACTTTCCTTCCAACCCCAGTAGCACTAACAATGATATTATATAACATTTGCCAGTAAGCAGTTACATGTATCAAACTGGATGGGAAAAGACATTCATCGTTGTGATCTAGTGAAATATCTTGCCCAATCTGCAACAGGTCAAGTGGCCCACCACCCTGTTCAAGCCTATCCCATTTTTTGTGGCATGAGCGACTACTGTAAGAATATTTCTACTCCCCCCTAGAGCAGCCGCTGTAGATGGGATGCTAGTCCATTGCAGGGTTCCCCGCACCATTAGGTTTGCTGGTAGTCCCACTTACAGTATACACAATGAGACCAATGCACCTCCCTAATCTCCCTAGTCTTGCCCAAGAACACACTGCTAATTAAGCCATGAGAGGCAGAGGGGATGTGGAGATATGGTAATGATATATACACGGTAAATCCTTCAGCAAAGAGTATAAAATGATAAAAGATCAACTTAGTATCCTTAACTAAACTAACTGCACTAACCCTTATGACTAAATACAGGAATTTGATAATCGATTTTGCTTCGACCGGTGATGTACAAATGTAACAGTGGGTGTCCGCAAGGCAAGAGCTGATATTCAACCTTTAATATCAAGCAACGTATTGGATTTAAAAGGATTACAAACCCAGTAGCCATTTATTTTGGTTACTGAGTTCTTTTCAAATACAAAACGCTCACAAAACTTAAAATAACGCAAAACAAGCTAATATGTTTGCGATCGATATTCTCAACCACATGGATTCAACCTGCAACTAAAAAGCGAATGACGTGGATTAATACAATACCTTCTCCTGCACTGGGCAAGCATCTAATGAAGGCGACAATTTTACACCAGAAGCCATTTCTGCAACACGGGTTACCTCGACAAAGTATGTTAGAGTTGAAATTAAAAAACAAACTATTTTTCTACCGTGTTTTGTCCGCCATCTTTCAACTTTACTAGTACCAGATTTTCGCCTTGCTAAGTTACCAGTAGAAACCTGGGCACTAGTTTTCCTCCATTTGTGAGGGACAGAAAGCTGTGCAAGGCTGGATAACGCACAGCCACCGGATAAATCACTATCCAGTGGATATAGCTTGGTTTGTTTTGTTGACATTTCCTATGTGCACTGGATAGAGATTTATCCAGTTGATAGCGTTATTTTAGCCTTCGAACAACTTGGGCCTGGACTTTCCTGAAAGTCTAGACGGAATGTAAAGCTTTGCTCCAAAAGCGTCCGAATAAGCTAACCTTCGCGGGGCTCCTTTGCCAAATTTAACTTTTTTCAAGCAAATTATAGTACTAAATGTAACATTTTCCGACGTCTAGTTTGCATCCTGTGAATGCTAGGGGTTCTGTTATTTCATTCGCTGGTGAATTTGAGTAGCCTACCTAGCAAGCGTGTCCGTACAAAAAGCTTTAGCGCATTCTAACCTCGTGGAATTCAGAGAAAAGGTCTTTTTACGTCGGAAACACTTGACGCAGGCTGCATATTCCTTTTAGAAGGCCTGGAATTTGTTTTCTAAATCTTTTGAGGGCGAAATCTCACATTCAATAGGGTATGTATAATCGACGTCGGCTTTCGTGAAGTTTGGCCAGAAACATTGACTGATAGATAAGGAACAACAGTGTGTAGGTGAATCATTCTACTTTCAAAAGTTTTCTCCTGGCGGCCTCTTACGCAACACGTTACGGGAATCTTTCGATAATGGAACTAGACAGATCTATACAACGATAACCAATAGAGAAGAAAATGCTGCCACAATTTAAGAGATTGATGCTTTGTGATTATGCAACACTGCACAGTTATTTTACATCATCGATCGCATTTGATACCCGGCCCGATTAATTCGCCGCAATTTCAGTGGGTCGGTTTGGCGTTGACGGTTTCTACCGGCGCATGCCTCCTTAGGAATGCAATCGGCAAAACAGAGTAAAATTTTAGAGAATTCTAAGTTTCATAACCTTTCTTTTGATATCTAGTTTGTGGGGGTTTTCTTGAAAATACCACGCGTACTTTTTTTTCTGGACTACACCCGCGAAGGTTTGGCCGGGAACTAGTCTGATATGTACTGTGATTTGATGTTCTTAAAACTAGCATATTTTTTATTAGGAACATCAAATTTCCGCGGGGCAGCTTTCAGTCGTTGGTTCCTCGACAGAAACACTCTGTCGTTCAAATGAAATCTCGAGCTCAAAATGACTATTTTAAATAGGATTTGTCTTGACAAATTCATTCATTCCTTCTCTTCCCAAAGGATATTTTTATGATGATGCTGCTGCTAAAAATAGAAAATATACTGCAAAGGTTGGTCAAGACAACGTGAACATAGGCGTTGTTGCAATATTTCGGCTGGCCAACACCAGCCTTCTTCAGGTTTATTGAATGGATAAATGCTTGTTACAAGATCTTTATATGTTCACCGGAAATGACATGAAAAGGCTACGTGATGTGTAACATTAATATAAAAAGAAATGCATAAAATATAATAATACATGATAACAAGGTAAAATAAACAAAAGAAAATTAAAAGGTAGCTAAATTAAATTACATTTCATCTCTTCTGTTAAGGCCTGCTGCTGTCGCTGCTGCTGCTGATGATGATGGTCATCATCATCATCATCATCATCATCATCATCATCATTAGATGTCGTGTTTTGTAGAACAAGTTATTTACGAGGGACGGAAAGGGGAACATTGAAGAGAACCATTAGACGCATTTCAATCTTACTTATCCAACAATTTATGTCGAGAAAAATCGTCTTTGTATTAATTTTTTGGCAAAACAAAGTAGGTCAATGCTATGAAGTATTCAAATCTCGAATTCTTTCATAGGCGTACGCTGCATTTAGCACCGTGGCCTCGTCAAATTTCTTTCCCACGAACATCATTCCCACTGGTAAACCATCGCTAAGACCCACACTGATCGACAGGGCTGGGTGACCTGTGACAGTCGTAGATGACGTGTTGACGCTATTGTTAAATGCTTTTTCGTTGTATTCTGCAACAGGAAAGAAACCATATGAGCAAAGTAAAGGACATTGAAACTAGTCAGTAAACGAACGAACAAACGAAAGAAAGAACAAACAAACAAAAGAACAACAAAACAGGGAAGTTTAAAAAGTGACTACGCTGATTAAGAGCTGTCCCTAAAACAGTTGCTCCAAAATCTTTACATTGATTATCATATTTTCTACAAGTTGACATTGCTTAGCCTACCAGAGAACCTTGCTTCACTGTTCGTTGACTCCAGAGCATTTAATAGCCTGCTATGATCATTTGCAGCTTCCGTTCATTATTTAACCCAGCAATCATATTGGGATTTTTTCTCATTTACCCGCTGCTGTAGTTGCTAGCACTTAATTAAAAATGTTTAGAATAAAACTATGACGGTTGTGACCAAAACGAAAAGATAAAAAAAAATGCTTCATAAGTGCTTCATATACCAGTTTGACAAGAAAGATTACAAGTATTGTTAATCGACGTTTCGAAGCATCAGTTTCGCCTGTTATAATTAATTTTGCAGTCTGGCCTTAGCACATAGCAAGCTTCTCCAAATTAAAAAGTTGCCCATTTGGAAAAGTTCGTCCAAATTTTACCGAGCATCTTAGGGACAGCTCCACGTTGATTCGAACCTCGGGCAACAGCCCAAGTTCGATACCTTTACAAAAAAGGCCTTGGTTTCTGAGTTGATCTTCTAACCCATTTCTTATCAGAATAAAGAGACGAAATAATAGGCCCTTTGCACGACACGGTCACATGGTACAAAATTACACATACTAGCTGGTGAGCAAATTGCACATTGGGACTTTCAAAACAATGCACCTGCCTTTGTTTTGGAAGTCCCACTGCGCAAATTGCTCACCAGTATATTTAATTTTGTACAAGATTCAAAGAGATCTCATCAAGAAATGCTCGATAAGCAAACCAATTTGATACAACAGCTACAGCCAGAAGTGAGAAACGTTCGTTACGAAAACGACAAACTGCGACCGTCGCTAAAAGAGACCCAGGAAAAATTGATCGCTTTGGAAAACTATACAAGGAAAGAGAATTTAAGGTTTATGAACATCCCGGAACGACAGGGAGAAAACTGCTGCGATATAGTATACGACTTAATCGAAAACGAGCTAAAGATCAGCACACAGGATATTAGTTTTCACGCAGTTCACCGCGTCGGTAAACCAGCGGCTCAGAATGTTGACAACTCTACCTCAGCGCGTCCGAGACCAATTATTGCAAGATTTGTGAGCAAGGAACACACAGAGCAGGTTCTGGGCGTTAAAAATCGACTCAAGAAATCCGATAGATACAAAGATGCGTACATAACCAAAGACTACGCTCGGGCGATTCAAGAGGAAAGAAGATCGTTAATTAAGGCTATGTTCACTGCCAGAGGAAAGGGTCGCAATGCAAAGGTAATCAACCGAAGCCTCTTTATTGACAACCAAGCTTATGACATTAATTCTATCCCAAATGAATATCGACCAGTTTGTTGAGTAGTAAGTATATTCCAAGATATGTGTTTATCTTTCTTCCGCCGTGTGGCACAGGAAGAATGCAGTTGACGCGAGTCTTCTATCTGGCTTGTTCCCGGACTCCAACCCTCACAAGGAAAATGTATGTGTATATATGTAGGTTATTTATGTGTCTATGTTTTATGTCGTTTTATTTATTTTTTTTCTCTTACACAATTTAACATTAAAAGTTCCAGTTTGCCCTTACCGTTTTTACTCGCGCTACTCTAAACGCTTTCGGAACTACGCAGGGTAATTGTTCGGTACTGACTCTAAATGTTAGAGGGCTTACGAATCAGTTAAAAAGAAGAAGTGTCTTTAGTTACCTCAAAGACCAAAATTGCCACTTTTATTTTCTGCAAGAGATCTACTCCGAGCCAAATGATGAAAGGATCTGGAGAGGCGAGTGGGGTGGTGACATTTTCTTTTCCCACGGATCAACTCATAGTAAAGGCGTCTGTATTCTTGTTAACCCTTCTCTTAGCTCATCAGCATCAATCGAAAATTTCAGTAAAGATCGAGATGGTCAAAACACTTCTTTTCTGAAGTCATTAAGTGGGTAAATAAAGAAGATGACACCACTTTCTCGCCTTCTCCTCTTGAAATACTGTTTGGTTTGGAGCAAAAGGACTATCCCCAAGTCGCTAACAAGTCAATAATAAAATTTAATTTCACACTGTTATTCGCCAAGTATTATCTATATACACAAAAATTACTTAAAAAGGAAATAAACATGAAAGAATTCACTGGAAAGCTCACTTCTAAACTTCAAATCGAAAAGTTATTTTAAGTTGTAACAATACTGCTCTTTAGCCCTCCCCTCAACTCTGTCCCCCTAAAGATCTACACAGAGGGTGGAATATTAAGCTGGGTATCTATATCGAAATTAGTGTAAGGGTATGTAATTGTAAATTTTATTGTAAGTATCGAAAGTATTGTAAGTAATATTAGTATTGTTAGCAATGTATTATTGTAAGTAGTGTTAGTATTGTTTGTAAAGTGGGTGTTCCAATAAAATAATTTGAATTAAAAAAAAAAAAAGGAAAATATTTAATTTTGTACCATGTGACCGGGTCGTGCAAAGGGCCTATTTTGAAATAATTTTGAAATATTTGACAGAGAGCCTCAGAACTGGAGCCATGTGAAAGATGTTCATTATCGAACATGCAATATTAAATTGCTAAAAAGAAAACACAAGCTACTTTTCGAACAATTTTTCAGAAACATTTTGATGTACAATGTTTACGCTTCTAAATCTGACGAAGTGTTTTCCTCCGTCATAGCGGAAAAACGTACTTCGCAGCTTTCTGCGCATCTCCAGTAGGCCTACTTGCGGGCTCAGTTTATAATACAAGCTGCAATGGTTTGCAATGGTTCGAAACAGCGGCGGACTGCAATAAGATGCGCGAGCATGTCGCTTAGTTGATTTATTTATACTTGAGCGAGCATGAATTTTTTTCGGGATTTCACTGTTAAGAAAACAAGTCTCCCCTGCCTTCTAAGAGACTCCCTTGCATATATATTCAGTGGATTGCCTATAAATCTATAATACGTAAAGAGTGTTTGTGGATAAAATCTCTTTTCGCGCCGAAATTTCGAGTGTACTGCGGGAAATTAAACTGAGGGTTTGAAAACAGTGCTTAGGTTAATTTTGTACGAAAAAAATGATTCACCATGAAAACAATACACCAGCTTTGCATGAGTGAGATTAAAGTGTTGCTGCTTGCCAGGAGTATTCATAAGGCATACAAAGTTAGTAAGCTTTTTTGTTTAGACGATTGACGAAAATCCCTCCATTTTTTCAAACTTGGAGCTGGACACACAGTCTTCTGAATCTTCAACCCGGTTTTCTTTAGATTTTTGCATTATTTTTGGACTTCAAATTATATGACATGACAATGATCCAAACAACGCTATGGGTGCAATTCTGAAAGAAAATCCAATATTGTATTCTTAAATCCGAAAGAATCCGAAAAGATATCTTGGTTCATGATCATGATGCGTCAAAGGAACCGAAGAATCTAGTCTGGAAGTGGATTCTTCGGTTCCTTTGACGCACCATGATCCGAAAAATCTTGCCCTGATCTGTCTACTGAAAGAAACACAAAATCCATTTTGGGATTCTTTCGGATTTAAAAATCCAATGTTGGATTTTCTTTAAAAAATGCACCCTAATAAGTTTCGGTAAGATAGAAAAACAACGAAA
>JAHPZR010004974.1:67500-97500 GCA_019787425.1 Platygyra sinensis
CAATAATCACGATGAGAAAAAAAAAATAGTTCCCTTTAAACTAGGCTTGCTGATATAAGCGCCATCACTTAAATTTCCAAGCTTTATTCTGTATAGTACCCCTCTCGGAAACCATGGTGCAGCAATCAGGACGGCTTTTGATATCCTGAGGACGCGACATAAATGTAAAGCTGCCCCTGACACAAACATCTCCGTGTGCCTACACGCGGTATTTATTAAGTGTGTACATGAGGCCATTGTACCTGTTCAGTGTATGACAAAGCAGGCTTCAAGTCATTAGGTTGTCTTGGGTCCATTCCATCATCAAACCCAGCTATGACCTAAAACGACGTAATTACCTGAGATTATATTACATTATATTAAATCAATTACTAGACTATTCCGACAATTCCGAGTTTGCAGGGACATTTTGCATTAAATGGAATGTTTTCACATAGAACTTCTCTCAGATTCGACATGCACGTGCACAGCTTTGAGTGAAATGGAGGGAGAAAGCCACCGCTGTTCTCCTACTTGCTCTTGTTCTTACCCTGTACCTGCCTCCTCTTTTCTTATTCTTTTTCGATCTTTCCCCCTTATACTAGTCATTCCTCCATCGTCTCCTCCTTCTCTTCCCCCTCCCACTCCTCCACGTCGCCTTCCCGCCCTCGCCCTGCGCAATCGTATTGTGATTTCGATCAATACGATAGGCATAGTTGATAGGGCAGCTGCGGCGAGAGCGCTTCCCTCCCACCGATGTAGCAAGGATTCGATTCCGGCCCGGTGTCCTATGTGGGTTGAGTTTGTTGTTAAGGCTTATGTGGTTCCCCTCAAAATATTGCAATTTAATTTAATTCTAATTTTAATGGTGTTATATCCCTGAATTTGATAGGGAAGGCATCCCATATGTAAAATTCCCTGAAACCCAATACCATGTATGAAAAATTGTACAAATTGACTCAAGTATGATATACAATAGTACCCACTTACCTCTAACAATAATGCTGTGTCATACACAGACCTGGCCATAGGTCCAATGTGATCAATGGTCAATTCAACTGGCATAACTCCAGTGTATGGAACAAGGCCGTGTGTAGGTTTTAAACCCACAATACCACAGTAATGAGCTGGCGCCCTTATGGAGCATCCTTGATCTCCACCTAGAGCCATATCCACTTGACCTCCTGCGATCTAACGTCAAAGAAAATCATACGCTAACCATTACATACTTTAATTTCGTTACACAAACAAGTTCCCAGGGTGTTCTCAGAAGTTCCGGAAGGACCATCGGCACCAGTGCGCAAAATGCCAAGATGAAAAACTCACAATTCATCAAAAAGTGATTCACTGTCATACTTTTCCACTTTAAAAGCACGGGGCAATTTGTTTTGTCAAATACTTTTAGCGCTGGTGTAACATTAGCCTACGACTGACCGCCCTCAGACATTACGACACATTTCTGAGAGGTTTGTATACTTAAACTTATACGGTTTTATGCTATTTTATATAGATTAAGGGAAAATGAATCGGCAAACCATACTAGGGGGACTAGAAATGCTAATCTCGATCAGTTGCGTGGCATCAAGCGAGAAGCGGTTTTCCCAAGGTTTAAGATGCCAGTTTGGGTTTGTAGCTTGAGGCACCCCGCACACCCCGCTACCCTCGAACCATGACCACCTGACCCGGGACCCTGCACGCTAACTAATAGGCTAACACATCTTCTGGGATAAAGGAAGAGAAGGGACGGCGTGTAACCGTGACACTGTGATGAGGGCTGTCACTTCTTACCAGAGCCGCAGATCCCGATGACGAGCCTCCCGCCATCCTCGTCTGGTCATAAGGATTGAGCACGGGACCTGTGGCTGAAGTAAAACTAGCTCCATCGAAACACAGATTCTCACAAACAGCTTTGCCCAGTATACGACCCCCAGCGACTAATATCCGGGATACCACAGTTGCATCGACATCCGGGACAAATCCCTCGAGAATCCTAGAACCATTCATCATAGGGACTCCAGCTACACAAACATTATCTTTGATGGCCAGGGTCTTACCATGAAGTTTTCCGTTTGATGCTCCTTTAATATCGCAACGCCAGTACCTTTGAATTATACAATATCAAAGAGCAAAGTAACTTAAATTTAATTGTTGTCTTCTCAACTTGATTAGGTAGAGTTTTAAAAAAAATCTTTAAAACGACAGCTAATGCACTGTACGCACTCTCACTCAATAGGAAATAAAGTGATACTTCTCCTGCTTGTACTGCCCTTTCCCTCATCAGGGTATCATTTCAGTAGAGTTACAATAACACCCAAGTGACTACGATACACAGATTATGCAGAAGTAATATAAACATAGTTAACCGTAAACCTAGGGAGGTAAGGGTGATCTGTCAGCTCTCAAACCTTGGTTAGAAACTCTCTATGTAAGATTTTTTTTAGCTATTTGGTGTGGAATGCAGGAAACAGCATAGATCTTGACCATTATCAGTTTTTGTATCAAATAGGGCTAAGGTTTCAGAGAGTGCGTCACACCCACAACCATTCGTCAAGTTTGGATTGCCCCATGCGTGCCCCTGCTATAGCGATGTCCTCCTCCCTGATTTGAAAAATGCAAATTTAATCCGTGACCACAGTCTAATAAATTATTTACCCTACAGTAACATTACATTTCCGAGTTTCTAAGGTAAGAGAAATCGAACCAATAATGTCGGGAGCATCTTTTAGCGCGTAAAACAACGTTAGGTAATTGTTTTATGGATGTTCCATAATCTGCTTTATAATCCATCAATTCTTTTCGCTCGCGCGACATTGCTCTAAACCTGTCACGTGACTGAATAACTGGGGAATATCCAAGTGATTTTCCTTAATTTTCAAAACTGCGCGTGATGCGAAAAAGGCGTGAAGGACTATAAACGCAGTAGCCTCCATTTGGCGTGAAAATATGTCCGGACATTTGTCCTTGGATATTATATCTCTTCCTGAAATCTCTCGGTCAGTTTTCGAAAGTTATGTTCTCGGAAATAAACTGTTCGTTTCTCGGAACAGATGATGTCCGCGGGCAAATGTCTGAGCATATTTCCGCGCACAATGGAGACTGTTGTTTGTATATCTCACTATGCATAATCACAAAATCAAGAGTACCACGCGTTATATGGATTTTCCTCGGCTGAAGGCCTATTTCCTGGCGTTCTAGGGTACTTTACGGGGAGCTTCAGATCTGGAAGTTCGTGCAATCTCTGGTATGTATCCGCCAAAGTGTTGGAGATCGCCTCTTGTTGTGTGTTGTGGGTAAAGAGAAAAAAGAGGTTAAGTTGGTAGCCTTTCATAAAGGCAAAAAAACAGTTGGTCGTTGTTGTGCCATGGAACATTCGAAATATTGCCCAAAGCGTGACATGAGCAGAGAAATGTTTTGGTATTACTAATCGATGACCTGGTGTGAGGGTCGTATATCTATGTACTGTTACCGTATTTTGCGGCGCAAATGGTGAGTTTGAGGTCATTATCTCTCCAGTTAAGTAAATGACGTCAAGTTTTCAAGGGTGCCCTCTGTTTTTTTTTTTCACGATAACAGCACAAGTTCTCGCGCGCTCATTGGCTAATTTTTATCGTCAATAAGCAGACAGACACATGAATTTATAACTTATGCGATGCAGCAACAGAGCGAGAACGGACAATTTGACTGTTTGTTACCGCACTGAAAACAAATGGACATCAGTTTTTCACGCGTATGTCCTGCTATAGACAATGGATTTCGTCATAACATTGTCAAAGTAGCTGCAGATCCACGAGGCGATAGCCAAGTGGATCCGCAGACTATTTTGACAATGTTATGACGAAATTCATTGTCCATAATGACGAAATTCATGATCAAGAACAGGACAGACGCATGCAAAACTGACGTCAATTTGCTAAATTGATCATGAATTTCTTCATAGCATTGTTAAAGTAGCTGTGGATCCACGAGGCGATAGCCGAGTGGATTATCGCTTCCCTGAATCCACAGACTGTTTTGACAATATTATGAAGAAATTCATAGTCAATAACTGACAAATTGTCAAATTATCCGTTCTCGCTCGTCGAGGCATCGCTAAATTATAAATTCTTGTTTCTGTCCGCTTATTGACAATGAAAATTAGCCAATGAATGCTCGAGAATTTCTGCAGTTTTCGTAAAAAGAGGTTTTCCTGCTCATGGGTGCAGGCTAAACTTTTTGAGCATTTTGAAGAAACAAATTAGCGAGGTGTGTCCTTGTTCAGGGTCAGTAAGTTAATCTTGTGCGAAATGGCATTCATGTATTTAACAGAGAAGGTTGTTGCAGACAATTCACATTTTCGTTACCATGGTATTCGTGCGCCTCCCTTTCGTCCAGATCTAGACCCAGACACTTCGCTACTTCAGTCAATCGATTAACACTGGGCGGACGGACTGCGGGCTCCTTGTATATCTTCCCTGCAGAAACAAATCATTTTTCTCAAACACTTAACAGAATGTCTCGTGTTGTCTGCAAGCACGAAAGGATAAGTTGCTTAAGACTGTATATAGTTGTGAGAAAGTGAGCATTGTTTTACCATACTATCCTGGTGTGCAAGCCGCATATTTTGTACAAAATTATGTATTCACCCCATGAGCTAAAGTACTTTGCACTGATGCCGGCGCTAGTGAGTGCGTTAATACTTAACAATTATTCTTTGAAATCGAGGTAAATATTCTGCCACTATTCACCGAGATTGAGAAGAATAATTGTTTTAGTATATACACAGGAAGTGATCTCAACGACATTTTCAGAAGGAAACCATTAAAAATCGATTTAATTGACCTCTCAATTCATGCGTGGAAAACGTGCAAGCGGTACAAAGCATGCGCGAATTCGCGAAACTATTTACAGAATCTTTGAACATGGAAAATCTATAGTTAATATTCGAAAAAACCTCGTGACAGTCTAGAATAATGGTCCTTAGACACCGTTCAAATCAGTGTGAATCAAAAGTATGCTTTATTCAAAAGTATGCTTTATTTTTGTTTTGCTTACGCATTATTCACTCGGTAGGAGGTGAATAATGCTCATTAGCCAGAGATAGCGAACCAATCAGATTGCTTAAAACACCAAGATCACTGAGGATCAGCTAGATTTGCGGCCAATCCGATTTCGGAAATCAGAAATCAGAAATCGGTATTATCTCTGAGAGCATTTTAGATTTTAGTTTATAGAAATCAACCAACAGGATTTTCATTTCCGAAAATCTAAATTGTACAAACGGAAAACCTGTAATTGAACAACAACGAATTCAGAAACCAGAAATAAGGAAAAAGAAATCAGAAAACAAACAAATTACGCAATTTTGCGGCCAAACCGTGGCTTCTTATGGAGAAATCAGAAATCAAAAACAAGTCCCAACAGATTCTTGAAATCAATTTTGCAAAATCAGAAGACGAATTTTCCTTAATCTGAAATTCGACATCTGAAAACTGAAATAGGGAAATCCGAAATCCGAAATTTGAAATCAGAAATCCGAAATCCGAAATCCGAAACCAGAAATCAGATATCAGAGATCAAAAACCAGAAATCAGAAATCAGAAATCAGAAATCAGAAATCAGAAATCAGAAATCAGAAAACAGAAACAGAAATCGGAAATCGGAAATCGGAAATCGGAAATCGGAAATCGGCATCGGCATCGGCATCGCATCGGCATCGGCATCGGCATCGGCATCGGCACGGCATCGGCATCGCATCGGCATCGGCATCGGCATCGGGCAAATCGGGCATCGGCATCGGGCATCGGGCATCAATCGGCATCGCAATCGGAAATCGGAAATCGGAAATAAGATCAGAAATCACTGGCGTGACGTAGGCGGTTATGTAGGGTCTACCCATAATGCTTTGTACCCAATTATCTTATCTTGTATATGGGGAGGGGGTAGAAGGGGGGAGGGGAGGGGATGACAGAGTGGGAGGGCTTTCGAACCGTGCAATTTCATCTTTGTAGGGGGAAGGGGGCGGGGAAGGGGGCGGGGAGGGGTTCCTAATGAGTTTAAATGTAGATAACCGAACTCATTTTAGGGGGGTGGAGGAGGGGGTGTAAAGCCCAAGGTGCACTTAGCTGGCTGGCCGCAAACTTGCATGTGGGAGGGGTGCGGTTTATCGTTTAAGGTAGGGCCGAGGAACGGAACGAGGTTGGGAATGGGAGGCGCCTATGACGTCATTTTCGAGTGTTTTTCTCACTGGGAATTTTCCTTCGCCGCTGACTGATAAAAGGCAGGCTCCTCTTTCTTTCCGCCAAAATTGATCATGTGACTTGTTCGGTTCAAGAAAGAGGAGCCTGCCATTTTATCAGTCAGCGGGGAATAAAATTTCCAATGAGAGAAGAACAATCGAAAATGACGTCATATGCACTTCCCACCTTCCCGGCCCCACCTTGAGCGATAAACCGCTCCCCTCCCACATGAGTCATCAAGGTTTTCGGCCAGCCAGCTAAGTGCACCTTGGGCTTTACACCCCCTCTCCACCCCCCTAAAATGAGTTCGGTTATCTACATTTAAACTCATTAGGAACCCTTCCCCGCCCCCTTCCCGCCCCTCCCCTACAAAGATGAAATTGCACGGTTCGAAAGCCCTCCCACTCTGTCATCCCCTCCCCTCCCCCCTTCTACTCCCTCCCCATATACAAGATAAGATAATTGGGTACAAAGCATTATGGGTAGACCCTACGTAACCGCCTACGTCACGCCAGTGATTTCTGATCTTATTTCCGATTTCCGATTTCCGATTTCTGATTTCTGATTTCTGATTTCTGATTTCTGATTTCTGATTTCTGATTTCTGATTTCTGATTTCTGATTTCCGATTTCCGATTTCCGATTTCCGATTTCTGATTTCTGATTTCTGATTTCTGATTTCTGATTTCTGATTTCTGATTTCTGATTTCTGATTTCTGATTTCTGATTTCTGATTTCTGATTTCTGATTTCTGATTTCTGATTTCTGATTTCTGATTTCGGGTTTCTGGTTTTTGATCTCTGATATCTGATTTCTGGTTTCGGATTTCGGATTTCGGATTTCTGATTTCAAATTTCGGATTTCGGATTTCCCTATTTCAGTTTTCAGATGTCGAATTTCAGATTAAGGAAAATTCGTCTTCTGATTTTGCAAAATTGATTTCAAGAATCTGTTGGGACTTGTTTTTGATTTCTGATTTCTCCATAAGAAGCCACGGTTTGGCCGCAAAATTGCGTAATTTGTTTGTTTTCTGATTTCTTTTTCCTTATTTCTGGTTTCTGAATTCGTTGTTGTTCAATTACAGGTTTTCCGTTTGTACAATTTAGATTTTCGGAAATGAAAATCCTGTTGGTTGATTTCTATAAACTAAAATCTAAAATGCTCTCAGAGATAATACCGATTTCTGATTTCTGATTTCCGAAATCGGATTGGCCGCAAATCTAGCTGATCACTGAGTGTGTATATACTAAATAAAAATGGCTGAACAACCGCTTCTTTCCAACATGCTCGCATCCATGCAGAAGCATCTTCGCGGTATATATTGTCCATGAACTCTATGATAAACATACAATTTATTTAAGGTACGATTACTCGATCCTGTACGGTTCACTGAAGCATGCAAATGAAAGATTAAATATGCATCCGGAGTGTGAATACTGAATGGTATTTGACAAGACCTTGTGATAATAAATATATTCTGGCTTCAATTGCTACCAAATCTACTGAAACGTTTACTTTTATCTACCCAAGTTAAATTCTGACGGTTAGACCTGCTATATGTAGACAACATTATTCCAATTTAGTATCACCCAACTAGTGGTCTAATGCAAATCCTGCATTTCGATTGGCTACGCTACTAGTGGTCTAATAGTAATAGTCATCGAGTAGCGAAATTCGCCGGTTTTTCTTTCGTTTTTTCCCCCAAATAAATATTTCTTCAACTTGCATTCGCTAACTTTATTACTGCCTTTTCTGTCCGACTAGTTGGGTGATAAAACAATTAGACCCTTCGCACTCAAGGACCACGGGTCAATAGCCCATTCGGCTTCGCCTCATGGGCTATTGACCCGTAGCCCTTTCGGGCTACGGATCTAATTGTTAAATAGCAATGAGCATATTATGTAATGCAGATGTTAACAGCGTTCTGTCTTGATATCGATCGTGTGTTGCATCTATAGTTTTTTTGCGCCTTTGGAGCTTTAGACATCATGATCATAAAGATAGAAGATTACATTTTAGTATCAGTCTGAAGCGGTTATCAAGCAAAATGTGCTTAATATAAAACAATCGCCCACATACTTGAAGTTTAACATAATTTATACCCAAGTGTAAATGTCGTCGTTTCAGCTGAGTACGGGTGCGAGTTTCGAATTTCAGACCAGTGAAGTTTCTAGAGTCCTCGCTCTACATGTTGCTGTTAAGGTTGAGAGGTAAGCTCATGGGTTGAAATGCGTCTGTGTTATGATAATGTGGAACCTGCAAGCTAGAATTGAAAAGTCGTTCTCGTACTCGATCTCGTACTCGTACTCAAAGGCTGAAGTCCCCTAATTATAATTCCAAGGCCACGGCGGAAGATCGAAACATATTTTGGCTTATTGGCTAAAATATGTATTTACTACAATAGAAGGACTTACTGGACTTTTCTTGTGTCGCCATAGGATCCTCTCAAGCACCATAAATCCACTGTACTCGTACTCATCGGGAACCCGGTGCAACATGCATGCGACACGACTAAGACTGTCACGCATTCTTTAACACAGCAAGGGATGATTGTCACGCCATCACTTGGCAAACTAAATACTTTCTTATTTTGTCTGACACACGGGGAAATCAGCGAGGGTAGTGATTAGTGAAAATTACAAACACTTCACTGATTTACAATGCGGAAATTTATGGTTAGCCGTTCTTTTTTTAAAATTACGACAGGGTGTTTACAGGCTTTGAGCCCACAGACTCGACCATTTAGATCGGGTATCCACGCACTTTTAAATGGCCACATATTTGCTTAAACTCAAGCTCGAGGATGCAAAATAAATACCCAAATATGACGCGTCCTGCAAGGAAACATAGATATGCATCAGAGAGCAAGATGCTCGTATGTGCCGGTCTCGCAAATAACTTTATATATGCCAAAACGGTAAGTGCTTTTCGTTGGAGTGGCTGGCATGTCTAGGATTAAATTGGCCTGTTACTTTCCCTGGGATTGGGGTCACCGGGACTGGGATTTAGTCACGGGGAATGGTAAAAAGTGAACTGTCAAAAGTGGGAATGTGATAAAACTTTTGGCATGACCAGTAGAGATATCACTTATTTCCAGGACTCGAGATATAGAAACGTCAGAAAATGTTTCAGGCACCTTGTCCATGTTAATTTTGAGCATCTTTATCCAGATCTAGCCTCCCACGCAGACGGGTCTTAAGGCTCGTTCCTCGGCATTTTTCAGGTACAAAATGAGGTCAAATGTGGAGACCCCCCCCCCCCCCCAACCCAGGGGGGAATTCGCATATGAAAGGGAGGGGATGCTCGTCGGAATTTTTGAATTAAACACCTGAAGGAGACCAATCATGGCGTGGCCCAGGATCTTTTCTCCAATAAAAGAGACTATATTTAAGACATATTAAATAATATGTTGTTATAATTCTTCGTGTGAAACCCTAAACGAGACCTTGAGAGCTACATGTGGCCGGGCTACATATGAAGGCGTTTTCCCAACAACAACAACAACAACAACAACAACAACAACAACAACAACAACAACAACAACAACAGAACACTCTGAGTGAGACCAGTAAATCCGAAACTACACCCCTATGGCAAGGAAACAGTATATAATGTTGGCAGCAGTTTGTAATATAAATTTGGATGTGTATAGTCTACTGCTGTCCACCAGAGATGCTCAAGCTAATGCTGACAGAATATGAGACAACTTAAATGTTTCTCATTCCATGCATTATCACACCTAATTATTGAATGAGATAACTGTCTAGCTCTTATTAACACTTTCCTATTCTCTTTTCATCTGTGACGACAATGTCCAATAGCTCTTGTGTGATTTTTGTGTTATAAGAATCCTTCAAACCATCAAAAATGTGCTTCGGGGGTGGGAACTAAGACTTGAATATGAATAGACCATACTTTATTTGTGTTCTTTTTTATTTATCTTTCTACTTTTATTTACTATAAGTATATTTTTAAATTGGGTTTTAAAGATAGAATTTCACACTTGCTCTGACTAAAATTAAATTGAACCTAAAACATGTTAAGGATTCAGGTACACGGAACAACCAGTGTACCTTGAATAAATTTAAAAAAGGCTAAGGCTACTTTGTAGCCATCTACAGTATTTTTTTTGAATAGTTCGTAAACATACTTCTCTAAATTTGATTGAATATATATTTTTTTCTATTGAAGAAATTTCCAATTTGAAAGTAATTTTGTAAATCATGAAATGAACTAAAAGACAGATCGTGAACTAAGTATCACATCTAGTCACTGTAAACAAAATTAATGGGCCTGCTTCTGTTCTGTTGCTCTGGCATTTCTATTTATCTCCATTATTTCGTCTCATCTCTTCTTCTACTGCCGTTTGGCCAGGGAAACATATATTCCATCTCTTGGTCTCGTAATCAGTTCTGCGCATGGCCGAACATCATCAAAGGTCTGCGTGGACTCGATGCTGAAATTGCGCAAGACGTGAGCCAAGACAAGTTTCTCTTCAAGAATAGCAAACCGCTGACCTTGAAGAAAAAGTGAAAGGACGGGAATGAAGTACTAAGATTGTCAGTTGAATAAGGCTCCACGGAGCTTTGGTGACGAAGTCTTGGCCTTAAAATTACGGTATTGCCACGGAGAATTTTCCTCGTTTCCAATGGTAGCATAAACGCCGGCTATAATGTCGCGCGCTTTGCTGCTAATGACGTCAAAGACCGCCAAGTTGCCACTGGAAACGGAGCCAGTTGCCAGTGACAACACGATTTAAACGTTAAAACATGGTCACCAAACTTCCGCCAAGCGTTACACAACTGATAATCGAAATAACACAAAACACTTCAGCAACAACTAAGACGAAAAAAAATAAAATAAAATAAAATAAACAAATATACAAAAGGATAAACAGTTGACAAACGTGGTAGTATGTTACATCTTTTTTTTTTTCAGAATTCTCAGCTCAATCTTTCTATTTCTCATGATCGATATGCTACTTCCAGCACTTCAAACCAGCTACACTACTTGATGAAGAATCAGACTCTACCCTGAACAAAGGAGGAGAAAGATTTTCTCGAAAAAGGCAGATCTGACAGTCTTCTTGGCATTGGGTATGCCGACATTGCCTTGCAATTTAACCTCTTGGATGCTAGGTGACCGCCATTTTCCTTAGCATTTTGGCAAAAGTTGATCTTTATCTTACTTCATGGCAAGTTTTAAAAAAATTCTATCCGTAGGAAATTTGATGCAGGAAGGTCGGAAAAAAGTGTGAAAAGCGTGCAGACTACACTGTTCTCATAGCAACCTACCTATGCAGTTCCTTGGTCCTGCCGAGAAAGGTACATAGGCGAATGGATGGCGTCCTTGACTGTTCTCTGGTAGAAAACGATCAGGGTTGAACTCAAGCGGTGCTGGCCACACTTCTGGGTTTCTGTGAAGTCCTACAGTCGCAATCGCAAGAGATGTCCCTTTAGGGGCTAGGTAGCTTCCTGTAAGATGAACATTTCACCTGTGAGGTACAGGGTGCCACCTTTCACACTTTTTACCCTTTTTACTTAATGTATTAATAAATTCGAATCTACCCTGAAGTCTATGGATGCGACCCAAGATCGTGAAATTCGAAATTGTGTATTGCATCAAGTAAAAAAGGTACGTAAAGAGTTAATTAGAAGTCTGCTGATACGAGCCAAGTGGCCCATGATGTCGGCGGTTATCCTGGTTTCTGCAACATGAAACGACTAACTAGGAGTACTCTTTATAGTAAACATTCGCACCTTAACACTGAATCTACTTGTTTGATATAATGATGAAACATAGAAGAATGTTTCTGACGTCATTTATGCGCTTGTCCCAACAATAGATTATACATTTAGAATCAAAAACCAATCAAAATGCGAAATAATTTGACTTACCGTATGGTAAAAGCATACATTAAAATACGAACCAACCAACAAAAGAACGGATAAATAAACTAATAACAGGGTTCGTACCCTTTTTCAAAAACAAATTTCCAGGACTTTTCCAGGACTCAGATTGATTTTTCAAGGGCTCTAAAATTCACATTAACCCCAACACTCCCAAGATCTCAATGTTAATTCTCCTTACTGCCTTCCATTCTCTTCATATTTTTTAGTTGAGTTTAACAGACTTTCAGAAATTTCCAGGACCAGTGGCTTTTTCCAGGACTTTCCAGTCCTGGAAAATGCCATAATAAAATTCCAGGACTTTCCCGGTTTTCCAGGACCCGTACGAACTCTGTAATAGCTAAAATCAGCAACAAAAACATACCTAATTGACAGTCTTCAGAAGTCGTTCTTGCAATTAAGGGCACAGATGGAAACAAACGCTGTGCTTCCTGTAAAGATACAATCAGTGTATCAAAACAAGTTTACACAGTCGCAAAACTGGGATACCAAGGTTTTCAAGTTGGTCAATTGATTGGTTTTGCAAACAGCAAAAAACGATCATTTGTCACTTACTTCGCATGGAAAAGATTAACACCGATTACAAACAACAAAATTGAGAAATTTAGGCTAAACTTTTCAAACCGTTCAACCATGACTGTGCTGCTTTAAACTCCAAGATGTGTCACGCCTTTGCTGATTTCCCTTCCGTAAACGGTCGATGCCATTATTACAGTCGATGCCCTTTTCGTAAACGGTCGATGCCAGTTTTAAACGGTCGATGCCATCATTGGTAACCAAGCCTTTCAGAATGAACGAAGCCATATTTTTTAGGCCTGGACAAGTTAGGTAGAAACTGGTATAATTTGTTGATGGAGTAAAATGCACTCACCAAATGCTTAATTGTTCATATTCACACTGGTTTGCTTACGGTTAGCTCTTATTTGATGTTTGGGGCAACTCTATTATTAATGTTTAGGAATGTCACGTTTTATAATTAAATTTTGGGGAGATTTGGCGGATAAACCTTGTAGTGTAGTGGTATAAGAGGGATGTTAGGAAACAGAGGTTCCGGGTTCGATACTAGTTGGTTGCTTGCAAATTTTCCTTTTTCTTTAATTTAGTAGAGAAAGTGTCGCGAAAATGGCATCGACTGTTTACGAAAGGGAAATGCGCTTCGCCTTTCTTTCAAAAACAAGCCCTGGTTACACGCCGTGCGTCAAAAATGAGTTTCAATATTTGCACATGTAGATATAGTTTGTAGAAATCAAACTCACTCAATTTGAAAAGTTCTTCCCTTAGGGCTGGTTTTGATACGAAGAAAAAGGAATATCAGCAATCAAAAGTTGCCCAAAGAGACAGCTTAAGAGTGAAGTAGTGACAATGATACCTTGATTGCACATTCCAGGTAACGTAATTCCTTTAAATCCTCCACTGTTAAAGTGTCTGGACGCTGTTCTATAAAATTGACAGCGTGTAAGTAAAATAACCATTTTATAGTTTGTTTTAAATGCTAAACACTATAATTTCTAATACACGATTAACCATGCTAAGCACATAAAAAGCAAAACATTTACCGAAAAAATTGTCCACCTCTTCTTGAACCTTTTGCTGTATTATGGGATGTCGGGCTAACAGATAAAGAGTCCACGTGATCCCAGCGGCAGTGGTGTCGTGACCCTAAGAATAAATCAGTTTATTTGTAAGTTGTCTGCATGTAGTTTTCACATGTAATAGCACTATTAACTCCGACTGATCATAGCTTAGGCCTGGTTCATAGCACGCACTTATGCGGTAGAAATGCAGCAGAAATGCTGCAAAAATGCGGGTAAGTACTTCATGTATCCCTTATTATAGTGCTCAATACATGCTCAATACATGCTCAATACATTAACATACTGTATGTATCATATTCGACACGACAGAAATTCGACTTACCTCGAACATAAACGTGTCCACTTCTTCTCTGAGACCTTCTCGTGATATTTCTCCTTTGTCGTAAGCTTCCAGTAACAGGTCAAGGAAAGCCAAACGTTTTTTGCGCTTAAATCCACTTTCGTCTGCATCTTCCTGCTCCGTCTCCTCAGCCTGTGAGTGCCTCCTCTTGGCTGCTCTACTGGCGATTCGTTCATCAATTACCTACAGTGCAGGCGAAATGTAAGTTGACAATTTCGACTCTCGATCCAATAGATATATCTCTACATGCTTTAATTGTCTAAACCCTTAAGCCCCATCACAGAATGGGGGAGGGGATGGGGGGGGGGGGGGGAGACTCCCAAATAATAAGCAGAGGGGGATCGTCAGAAACCCCTCAAAGGTATCAGAATCCTGTAGTCAGGGCTTGGCTTGAAATTGTTTTTACTCCTTAGAGGCACAAATTCTGAAATGACAAGTAGATAATTTCTCCTCACATAATTTTTTCGGCTCAATAATACCCCAAGGGGTATCGTTTGGTATTGCATCCCCGCCGACGGACCACAAACTCTTGTGGACTTCCTTCGAATTTGAATCCGAGCAAACCTTGAGGAGATAAGATGCGAGTTTTTCTTTCTAGATGGACTATACCAGAGAACTCAAAATACCTCATTTCCAGTGCGGATTTACACATTATACGTTGTACTATTACATTAATTGACTCTTGTCAGCAGTTGTCTTTGACAACCAAAGGCAAAAAATTGCTGGTAAGAGTTTTTGATTTGTCCGCGGAACACTTTAATTCGAGGACAGATATTCGAGCATATCTTCGCGCAAAATGGGGGCTTTTGTACTTATTATCCGTCAGATATTTGTCGCAACGCACAACGTTTGAAAACTGGGGAATATCTCCCAATTTTTGCTGGGGCATTCAGTAACGTGACGCTTTTAGACCAATCGTGCGCAAGCGAAAATATTTGATGGATTATAAACATGTATAACACTTACTTATTCTTAGTATAGAACAAGAAACAATCGACGGAAACGTGAATTTAGCAAGCAATCCTGACTATAATCACGGTGCTTTGTGAAGGATTTATGGGGTATAAACAAGGCACCATTGCTCCTAAACGAACACGGAGACCCATCATTTTTATTTCAAAAGTTTTTAAAAATTCGTACAATAGAAACAATCAATAGGCAAAGTTTGGCAAAAAATCTCAGGGCAGATTCTATTTCAGTGGAATGACCTTACATGACTTGGTTTTTAAATTTGAATGTAATTAACTTTGACGAATATACTCTGGATTTAGTGAACATCACTGAACTTAAATATATACAGAGCTTTACCTTGTTCGTAAAGCCGTGGAGGATCTTAAGACATCGATTGTGCTCTCTTCCGGAGGGCGTCAAATTGTATACGATATCATAAGCCAGCCACGGTGTGCGCTGGCGCATCTGCACCAACTCGCTCATCCTAAAAAAAGTCAATAATTCAAATTTACAACACTTAATTAAAAAAAACCTCCCTGAGTGGATACATGTAGATGAAACAATGGCTAGACCGTGGGTATTTAAACTCATCCAGGCGTTCAGTTAGTTAGGGCGCAGCGCGGAAAACAGCGCGCGAAAAATAAACAAAATCACGCTGCGCCCCAACTAACGCCAAGAAGAGGTTAGTGGACACTCTAAGTCACGTGCTAATGCCAGTTACCAGATAAGAATACAAGTACAACACGGAAACAAACCAACAGACACTATTTATTCAGTCCACAAACACTGAAACAAACATCAGTCCATGCATGCATACATTGGATTTGGTCAGAAGGAATTAAACGCTCTGTAACAGTGGAGGAGGAGAGCACCACCTAGATGTCACAGCGGAGACTTTTTTAATTACAGTAACAATTTCATATCCTTCTACTTGACATGAATCGGGACTCCAATAATCTGCCTTACACTTAAAAAATTGCCAATATTCACTGGCAACTGACAACTTTCTTGCGTCTTCGTATAATCTAATAAATTAATTTGTAAGAACTGTGTGAGGCAGGCATAAATATTATCAATTTTCAAGACACGAATGCGACGCTTCACATTTATACTTATTTCTAATAATTGCAGGGTGTGTTTAAGAGACGAGATCGCGAAATGATCCGAAAAAGTGTCCAATTCGTGTTTTAGACATGCCTGGCTGCTCTTGCATTCTGATTGGCCGTTTGAAACGAACAACCAACGCCATCACAGAGTTAGCAAAAGAGCGAGTGGTTTTGCATCCACGCTGCACTTTAATCATTGAACTAAAGTACCTTTGAACAGCAGTCACATATGGAGAATTAGAATCACCCTGTGCATTTGGTGACGAGTCCATGGACGTTACTGTTACAAACAGAGCAAAAACCATAATATTGTATCTGATATATTAATAAATGAATAACTTAGTAACAATCATCAAGACTGTGAACACATGTAGCATCTATGTTTTTACTTACTGCAAATAACGTCCAACGCACAATGTGTAATGTAAGGCATGATGTTAAAGACACCCTTCTTAACATTCCTCTGTTAACAAAAGGAAAGAAAAACCTTAAACATATAGCAACAAATAGAAATTATGTGCATGCTGGGATTTACTCAATGAAAAGGCCCAAAATAAATTCTCATTATTCACAAGTCAGTCTAAGTAGTGGAAAACCAATCAAATGTCGCATATCGCTTTTTTTTCAGGTGTGGAGATAACGATGCGTCCAATCAGGGACCGCGTATCATGTTTCTTCACGTGTGAGCCATTTCACTTTTTAAGCCGTTCGCAAAATTTTACAAAGTCGGACTTTTTCTAAAGACGAATTCAGTTCTTTGAAAAAATGAGCGAGAAAAGATTTGTCGCGTATGCGACATCGGTAGAAGAATATGTTGAAAGCACGAAGAACAGAAACACGAGAGAATTTTTTGAGAATGGAAAAGAACAAAGAGAGGATCTCGATCAGTGCGCATATTAATAAACACAATACAGCTTGGAAAGTGCGCCTGTATGGTATTTACACACTCGTTGGTTTGTATTAGAAATCTCACTCGTTCGCTGCGCTCTCTAGTTCGATTCCTAACACTTACCAACTCGTGGGTAAATACCGTACCATACGGATACACTTTCCATGAAACATTCTTACTACATTTCGCAACCAACCATAGGTACACTTGTACATGTAACTTATTGTCAAAGAACAGAAACACACCGAAATAAACTAAAAAACCAACAAAGGGGGATGTTACCTCGAGGTGTGTGACCAGAATTGCTGCCTGTTCTTCAAACACTTGTATAAAGGTATTCAAAATTTTGAAGTGAAATGTTGGTGTGATCAATCTTCTTCGTGTCTTCCACTTTGAACCGTCACTGAAAGAAGAAGTTCCCGAGTTAAAAAAAAAGAGAAGAAAATAACAACAACAAAAACAAACAAAAAGGAAAAAAAACAACAACCTAAAACAATCAAAGGCCTTTAAAAAGAACAGTCCTTTCGTTTGTAGTACCATAGTTAGGTGATAGATCATTTATGGCATCTGCTCCTAAACTTTGGAACAGATTGCCATCAAATATTAGAGCAGCAAATGATCTTTAAATTGTTTTAAAACACTTCTTGAAACACATCTTTTTAGACAGGCATTCTCAGGTTTGCTTTTATAGTTCGTTTTTATTTTTAGTTAGTTAAATTGTATATTCTTAGCCTTTTATTATTATAGTTCGTTTTCATATTTTATTTTGCTTAGTCTTATTGTACAGCGCATGAGATCATATCCACATGTATTTTGCGCTATATAAGTAATAATTCTATTTTTTTTTTATAGTTAATTAACTATTAACTATGGTAGCTATAGGTCTACAAGTACGACCAAGTAACGTATTGTCGGCTTTATAATTAGATCTAAATAACAAATTTAGCATTATTTGAAACAATCAAAACCTTCTGTACAAATGTAGTTTAGAACCATTTAAAACTATTTAGAAACATAACTGAATAACCAAATAATATTGTTGAGAATTAGATTAAAAGAATGACACTCATAATTTACACAAACCGACTTCAAAAACTTGAAATTGTTTAATAAAATGATGAGTGCAAGAACAGAACAATTCAGTCCAGATGATTTTGAGTGCACAGTGAATTTCAATACTATATAGTTAATACATGCAGAGAAATAAACAAGTTTTAGTTCGAATTGTATCATTTAAACAACCAGACTGAAGATTATTATTTTGCTATTGATTCTTATGAACGAGTCCTTGGTCTGTATCACCTCATAAACTCACATGTACTTTTGGTTCAAAATTAATATAAGTTCTAAGTATTAAATTAGTAAGACTTAATTGGACTAAGTGGAATAATACAATTCAGGGAGTAATTTCATAATTGGATGAGTGCATACATGTAGTGAGAGGTCTATTTGAAAATACGACCACAATTACTCCCTGCACTGTACAACACAAAATCCAATTGGTCGTTCCGAAATTCAGCAGGGAACTGAGGCGAGTTTCAAATTTTAACTAATCGATAAACTGAGACTACCACATGAAAGATCATGTTGATATTGGCCATTTGACCAAGTACATGTATGATGCTTTTAGGGTAAACAGTGACCAAGTTATGGACCTTGAAATATGGTTCAAAATCCATAGCGTCCCCCAAAACCAAATAAACTCTTAAAATTTTTTAATTATTAGTTTTGTGACAACCGTAACACTGGCACCTACTACTTGAAAGAAGCTGGGATGAAAATTACTGTGTTTGCTCATTTTAAAGAGTATCATGGAAATCATGAAAATTTTAAGAGTTTATATAATGGTTTTGGGGGATGCCATCTCAAAATTAGAGACGCTTGTATAGATTTTGAACTATATTTCAAGGTCCATAACTTGGTCTCTGTTCACCCTAAAAGCATCATACTTGGTCAAATGACTACTCTCAACATGATCTTTCATGTGTTGGTGTCAGTTTATCGATTTGTTACAATTTGAGACTTGCCCCAGTTCCCCACTGAATTTCGGAACGGGCAAATTATTAGTAATCATATCAAAATTTCAAAATTTAAGAATGAAGTCTTAGCAATGCCTTCCATAAATCTATGAAATATTAGGTCAAATCCATTAGTCACTGAAAAAGGCCTATGTATGTACAGCAAGGATAATAGTTAAAAATGAACCTCTGTGTGAACCTACCTAGTCAATAGTCCTTTTTTTATGGAGAAGCCAGAATTGATAAAAAATGGAAAATAAATTATTAATAAGTAAAATAAGAACAGTTAAATTGTTACCAAGTACTTTTAAAACAAGGGCAATATCAAAGATACAGGGACAAGAAAAAATGTGAATGCATTTCAAAATTTTCAACTGTGTTGCATATTTAGAAATAATCCAAAAAAATGGTCAATTGGGACCTGATCTGAGAAAAGCACAAGGGAAGTCAACTGGGGGAAGAGTGAAAAATGATTCTGAAGGCTTGAAGGGGCTCACAATTTTGACTTTAACTGGCACCCCCCCCCCCCCTCCCCCCTGGTGATCTCTTTCCTTCAGTTGCAGTGGTATCTGACTCCTATGTCTACCATAAATTAAAAGAGTTTGGACTCACCAGTTCCTAACCAGGGATGTACAAAATCATATTCTACTGACTTGCTTGTATGTTTTGAACTATTTAAAAGAATCTGAAGAAAGGGAAAGAAACAATCAAACAATTTACAATATTTAGCAATTAATGAACAAGGCCGAGTAGGATATGAAGAATTCTGCAGAACTGATCAAGGAGGATGTTATCCACAGAGGCCAAAGTCGAGGTGAATAACACCCTCCAAGATCTACATAATTCTTCATATCCACGAAAGCCGAATTCAATAATCGCTTTATTGTTCATTCAAAATATTTCCCCATTATTAAAGGAGTTTCGCCATTTTTTTCTTTGTTTTTGAGCTCACCAAAAATAACACAGCCTCATCCCCAGGTTTTCTTGGTCAACGGTTCAATAATCTGCAGTGGGCTACACTTTTGACATCATTTTGATGTCATTGGTTCAATAATTTGCAGCGGGCTGCACTTTTGACGTCATTGGTTCAATATCTGGTCAACAGCAGCTGGTTATGGTGAATTATACGTGTGGTTTTAACCAATCAGAAACCAGAATATACTTTGAATGAATAATAATAATAATTATCACTCTGATCATAATAACTATGGCTTATATATGTTTGTGGCCATAAACGTGAACTCTGATTGGCCATTTTTTTATGGACATTATTCTCCCGTAAAGCTCATCAGGGCAGATTATGGCGTGCAATACCAAATGAAAGCAAAAAGCCATCTAATAACCTTGAATGCTCAGTCTTAATAGGAAAATGTCAAACCTCACCCTTACCATATTGATCACACTATCACTGATCAGCCAATACAGCAAGGTTCTGGTTTGAGAATTTCCCATAAAGACTTCACTCCTAGTTAATAAGTAACCAATATTTATAATGATAACAGCAAAATAGCAAGATCACTAAGTCAGATGAGAGAAGTTATGTAGAGCTGCACTGTCAGTCCACTATTAATAAATTAAAAATATTGGCAATTATTACAGCTTATAGGAAAAACCATCTGATTACTGTTTAGCCCTGACTTTTTACCAATTCAAAATGTCTGGCAATATCATTTCCATGATGTGGCAAAGTATGAGAGGGAGTTTGTAATTACGCTAGGGAGCCACCTAAAGGAAAACTGTGAGTTCTGAGGAACAGATAATAATTATTGTCGAAGGACAGATATCCCTGTAAGCAAAAATATTTTTTTTCCTTCCTAGCTAATAAGTCTAAAATTGAATAATTTAAAAGGCTTATAATTTGTGGTAGCTGTACTAACCTCTACCAATTCAGGTTTATACATAAGCACAAAAGGATATAATGGACCAATCCACAAACAGTATAATCCCTCATGATACTGCTGTGCCCACTGCAAGACTTGTTTCAACAGCCCTGTAACATTATTGACAGATGAATATATTAAATGTTTATATTACTATAATTAGAATATAGTAACTATTATTTATTTTGGATTTGCTAGTAAAACCATTAATTATTATTTAACATTTAATTTAAAAGTGAAGTACAGTAAGCCACTTATATTTAAAAGGGAACAAATTAAATATTAATGGACACAGTGTGACCAGTAATATGCAACTAATGCCCTTTGTGTGCACCAATTCTGATATTAAACAAACAACTGCTTACACAGCAGCTATTCTGACTGCCTGGACAATATCCCTAGTCATCTTCAATTTCCCATCTGATCACATCTGAAACTTTATTTACGGTAGTCCGAAGAACATTTGGAAACTAGTAATATTTCTATATGCTCCTTTTCTCCAATTTCATGTATTAAGTATCTTGATTCATTTTTTTAATAGCTTTTTTATTCTTTTCTCTTGAATCTCCATGGAAAACATTATATATTATAATAACTGGAGGCTGACTAGAAAATCCTTGGTTACTTCAGTCTCCAGACTCATATTGTATATTTTCTTTTCTTTATATTTACATTTCACTGATGTTAAAGCTGTACAGATGAGTGAATAAAGCTACTATTAATAATTATTATACTTTGATGAGCCCAGTTCAAAAATTAATTGCGGTGAACTTGGTCTAGGTCTTGTTGCAACTGCATGAGTTAATTCCTAAATTTAATCATGCTGTATATACCGCAAGAATGTAAAATTGATACTTTGGACAAAATGGAAGATTAAAGCAGGTGTTGAATTATTGGTTTTTATTTTCAAAAGTAGTTGTTTTTTTCTTGGGACCCTTCTGAGGCAATTAGCCAATCCCAATGGAGTAACTTTCTAAGCCCAGGGCTTGAAGTTAACATTTTAATCCCCTTGCAAGGTTTTGCCACTAAGATTTTTTCCACTGGCAAACTGGTGAGACTACTAGCAAATTCTTCCCAAATGTTTGGGAGAATTGCATGGTTCTAACTCACAAACGTTTGCTAGTTGATTTTTTCTCAATCGCAGATTATCAAAATAACTCGCATTTTGCGAGTTTGCGAGTGTTAGTTTCGAGCCCTGAAACCGCACAAAAACTTATAAGGGTTCATTCCTTTGATGTGCTCTGGATCAGGATCAGTGATCAAGGATCAATCAAATGATGATGGTGCATCAAAGGAACCGACAATTCCACCCAGATCACAGATCTACACGCAATTTCACTGGCTCCTTTGAGGCACCATTAATCCCAGTGATCTTGGATCACTGCTCCTGATCCAGATCACCTCAAAGCAATACACCCTAAATGTGGTGTTATATGACCGACAACATGTATGTAACCCATTGTATCATGAACTACTTAGACACGTTCTGCCTTTCACTTACCCTCAGGAGTACTTGGCAACTGCAAAGCGTTGCCAAATAAAATGCCAGGTGTTGGACCTGGAATCTTTCTCACAACAGCAAAAGCTTGATACTTTGAAAGCACTGCTATTGCCACCAACACAACAAAAGCTACCAGCGAAGAAACGGCCAGCATCAAAAACATGATCACTCCTTCTGGAGGCAAAATTTTTTAAAATTCACTTTCAATTTCTGATCTAGAATGTCCCAAACTGTGATTAATTACTTCTAACCAGAGCAGTGTGCAGTATGGAGCTAGATGATTCTAATGAAACGCAGAAGGAAGCTCGGTATTTAAAGACTTCAGATTTTTTGACCTTGAATAACCTTCAGCACTGTCAGCGAAAATTAGACAGTTGCGACAGTTGCCATTATATTCAGTCCCTAAATGACACGAAAACTCTGGAACATGATCTGGCATAACATAACCTTGAATGCCATTTGTAAACTCCCAAAATAGTTCCCATAAGAGAAAAAATAAGATGCATTGTTCACTTATTTTGTTGTCCGTAAACACCTCAAAAACCTTTAAAAGAAAACAGGTTGAACATGACTAAAAGTTCTTGGGTTATACCAGTCTGTTTATACGGAAACAGGGACAAACGACGGGCTGATAATAACATCTGTTCAAACTTGCCACGTAGCACACACAAAAAAACCCGTTTGATATACTTAACTGTGATAATTAATATTTGTTCCATCAACCCCTCACCTTGAATCCCTTGGAATCGGTCAGCGAAAAAGAAAAGTCACTTGGTTACAGCTGCAACAACCGCCATGTTGTTTAAAACGACGAAAACTGGGAACGAATAAATTGACCTTGAATGCCCTCCATTGTCAGCGTGTTTCTGCAAGTTTATGCATGATATGATAATGATCAATAGGCCTTTTGCAACAGTTGGTCACGTGACCGACAATTTCTAAACTTTTAGCTACAGCAAAATGAATTTCAGAGCTGGAAAGAGCATGTTTTAAATAACCAGGACACCAATTTTCAGACCAATGCCGTATAAGGTTGAGATTTAATGACGATTTGAATATTGCAAAAATTAGAAGGTTTTGTATGGAAGCGAGGAAGCTTTGCCCTCCAGAAACCTTTTCTGTTATTAATCACTACCAAAAGAAGCTGCTGGCATATAATCATTGGAGATAGAAAGAGGGGTAAAATATTAGGAAAAATGGAAATTTCTAAGCCCTTACACCGAAAGGCAAAGATTTTATGGCAGGGGGGATTGGGACGAGCTGTCGGGGTGTACGGACGTTATTTTTGAGCTCTGTAACCACCATATCAAATGGTGTAGAAAGACGGCTCTATACGTTTAGACACAATGCCAGATAAAGAGGGAAACGACGCGGAAGCAAGTCAGGATACTCGCAAAAGAAGAAGAACGACGAGAGGCTCTCAAACAGACGACGAAACTTCAAGGTCAGAAGAATCGAATCCGCCCAACAACATGGCGGCGACGCTCGCTGAAATAAACAGCAAACTGGACCTTGCTTTAGCCGGAATTAAGGAAATAGAAGAGCTTAAGGAAAAACAGCGCCTAATGGAGAAAGAAAACTCTGATTTAAGAAAAAGCTTGGATTTCGCTTATAAGTCCATAGCGTCCTTGACTGAGCGAGCGGACACTCAACAGGAGACACTCTCAAAGCTAACCGAAGATGTGAATAAATTAACACAAGTTGCTAATGCTGAGAAGGAACGCGCTATAAAGCTAGAAAGCCATAGCAGACGGAACAATCTTATTTTCTACAACATTCCTGAAGTGCGAAAAGAGTCTAGCGCCACTACAGAAACTCTGCTGTACACCTTCTTGGAACAAAACCTAGACATGGCAGAAGAAGAAACCAATGAAATACCATTCGAACGGGTACATCGCCTCGGAAAGATCAGAGAGGACAACAAACCACGTCCAATCATCGCTAAATTCAGCTTTCACAAAGATAAAGAGCGTATATTATCAAGTGCCCGTACACTGGCAGGAACAAATTATGGCATTTCACAGGATTTTCCGAGAGAGATCGTTGAATTACGGAAGGGTTTAGTCAAAGTGATGAAAGAAGCAAAGAAGAACGGGCAAGATACAAAACTGGTTTACGACAAACTGTACATAAATGGTACAAGATACAGACCAAGTATATAATATCCAGGGACAACATACAGTGCCTCCAGTAACCCAAGACAGGCTTGCCGCAACCGTGATAATCTACATGTGTCTTTACGGGAGCCTTTTTCTGAAGCCGGACCCAAACTAAGTATATTTTTATGTTTTCCTTACTTAATGTAGTTATTCGTTTTTTATTATTGTTTATTTATGTTAGTTGGATAAGTTTCCCGAGAGGGCCAAGGGTCTTACGAATACCTTATGCAAATATCGGAGTACCTAGTCATGTCTACCAAATGCTTTATTTATGTCTAAAATAACTATATCTACGCTCAATGTTCGAGGCTTGGTTAGTAATGAAAAAAGAAGAGAAGTATTCCACTGGCTTAAAAAGAAAAAATATTCCATTTACATGTTACAAGAAGCTCATTGTACAGAAAAGTCTTCTGAGGTTTGGGCTGCTGAATGGGGCTATACAACTTTATTCAGTAGTTTGGCAAGCAACAAAGTAGGTGTCGCTATTCTTTTCAATAACAACTTTTCTTTTAAAATTTTGAGGCAGCTTTGTGACAAAGAGGGCAGATACATTATTGTTGATTTGGAAGTTGGTGAGCTGACCTTGACTCTCTGCAACATTTATGCCCCAAACACAGATGATCCAGATTTCTTTACAAATGTGAGCGAACAAATGCTATCTTTTAAATGCGATGAAATTATTATCGGCGGAGATTTCAACCTTGTTTTGGATGTCTCAAAAGACAAAACAGGTGGGAAACCAACGACACACTGGAATTCTCTTAAAGAGCTTAAATATATTCAGGAAAACTTGGATTTGACGGATATATGGAGAGATTTAAACCCCGAGGCAAAAAGATATACCTGGAGACGAAATCGACCGGAAGTGCATTGCCGTCTAGATTTCTTTTTGGTTAGCTTAAGCATTGCTGGAAGAATTTCAAACGCTGATATTCTTCCGGCTTACAAAACAGACCACTCTTTATGCACAATTGACATTAGTTATCATTCCAATCCCAGAGGACCCGGTTTCTGGAAATTAAATTCCGCCCTTTTGAGTGAAGTTGATTACGTAAACGCTATCAAGTCAACAATAGTCGAAACAGCCAGTGAGTACGAAAGCGACGAAGAAGTCGATGAAGTGTTACTGTGGGAAATGATAAAACTTAAAATTAGAGACGCCTCAATAAAATATTCCAAAGTCAAAATGAAGACGATGAAAAATGAAGAGGCCAGTATTGAAAGTGCGCTAGCCGCCTTAGAACGGCAATTAGAACACGGAGTAAATAATAAAGATGCCCTTGAGGAACAAATAAGGTGCAAGAAAAATGAATTGGAAAATATCATACAGTACAAGACAAAGGGGGCCATAATTAGATCTAAGGCCAGATGGTACAACGAAGGTGAGAAAAATAGTAAATATTTCTTGAATTTAGAAAATAGACATTGTAAGAGAAAAACAATAACGCAGATTAAGACGTGCAACGGTTCATACGCTACAAACGATACAGATATTTTAAAAGAATGCAATTCTTTTTATAGTCGGCTTTTCACTTCAAGAAAACTCGGGGTGACATCTTCTTTAGACAACTTGTTTTTCGACCAGGAACACCCTTCACTTAATGATAGTGACAAGCAAAAGTGCGAAGGATTATTGACTGAAAAAGAATGCTTAGAGGCATTAAAAACAATGGAATCCGGTAAATCGCCTGGAACGGACGGCCTTCCTGCCGAATTTTATAAAGTGTTTTGGAAGGACGTCTCTCCTTTTCTCATACGTGGTCTTAACAAAAGCTATCAGAAGGGAAAGCTTGCTTTAACCCAAAGAAGAGGCGTCATTTCATTGATCCCTAAGAAAGACAAGGCACTACAGGAACTGAAAAACTGGAGACCTATAACTTTATTAAACTGTGACTACAAAATTGCATCTAAGGCGATTGCTTCACGTCTCAAGGCTGTTTTGCAAAATTTAATTGACAACGACCAAACGGGTTTCTTGAAAGGACGTTCTATTGCGGAAAACATTTGCTTGATCAACAATGTCATCTCATACACAGAAACAAAGAACATTCCCGGGTTACTTCTCTTTGTTGACTTTGAGAAAGCCTTCGATACTATTGAATGGGCTTTTGTCGAGAAAACACTGCAACATTTTGGTTTCGGCTCTTCTCTAATCAAGTGGATCAATTTATTTTATTGTGATATCCAAAGCTGTGTTATAAATAATGGTTGGTCAGCGGGTTTCTTTGAATTAAGTCGAGGTGTAAGGCAGGGGTGTCCGCTGTCGCCTTACATTTTTATCCTGTGCGCAGAGGTGTTAGCTACCGCGATCCGCAAAGATAATTTAGTTAAAGGCATCACAGTAGACAGCACTGAATGTAAACTCAGTCAATATGCAGATGACACTACTTTGATTTTAGATGGTACTCAAGAATCGCTTGAGCGCTCCTTTGTTATATTAGAAAAATTTGGTGAGGTTTCGGGCTTGCGAGTAAATTGCGAAAAAACTGAAGCTCTTTGGATCGGCTCCAAGAAAGGATCAAACCAGATTATATGCTCTCAGAAAAATCTTAAATGGGCAGATGGCAAGGTTAAGGCTCTAGGTGCTTGGTTTTGCATTGACTGTGAGGAAAGTAAGAAGAAGAATTACGGAGAGAAGGTTCATAAGGTAGAGGATATTTTAAATAATTGGAGAAACAAGAGATTAACATTAATTGGCAAAATTGCAGTTATTAAGGCTCTAGCTGCATCACAATTGGTTTATGTTTTGTCATCAACGACGTCTTGTTTAAAATCACTGAAAGAAACAAACAATCTTCTTTTTAAGTTTCTTTGGGATAACAAAGGCGATAAAATTAAGCGGACTGAAATGATAGCAGATTACCAAGACGGAGGACAGAAGATGCTAGACATAATAGAATTTAATAAAGCCTTGAAAATTTCATGGATACTTAAGTATATTTCAAGCGACTACAAATCTAAATGGAAGTCTTTTTTTGATTTTCATCTATCTAAAGTAGGCGGGAAATTAATTTTTCTCGGTAATTTGGCACCAAAAGATGCCAGAAAACTTGATATAAAAGATGATTTCATCCAAGAACTTATTGAACTATGGGCGGATTTTAATTATAAGGATTCCTTTGCCTCTAAAGCTAATTTCAGTGTTGGACATATTTGGAATAACTCAATGATCAAAATCGCAGGCAAGACTATATTTTATAAACACTGGGCTAATGCAGGGGTGATGAAAATTAATGATCTGATGACAAGTGATTCAAGAATTATATCTTACAACTGTTTCAAAGAAAAGTTTTGTTTTCCAGTTTCATTCCTCGAATTTTGTGGAGTAGCTTCGGCTATCAGGAGTGCTATGAGATCTCTGGAATTGTCACTGCCAGGTGAAAAAATTTTAGAAAATTCACTTATTAAGTTAAACTCATCCAACAAACCAAGTCAAGCAGCTTACAAAATCCTCATTACCAAGAAGTGTACTCGCCCAGAAAAAAGCCAAAACAAATGGATTAAAGACTGTGGATTCGTCGATGTGGAAAATTTGGACTGGGAGTCAATTTATCTACTACCTAGGATATGTACACTAAGCACGAAATTAAGGAACTTCCAGTTCAAATTTCTCCACAGGAGAATAGCTACAAATTCTTTTCTGTTTAAAATTAAACTTTCGGAAACAAATCTTTGTTGCTTTTGTCAATCAGCACAAGAAACGTTGCTTCATCTTTTTTGGGAATGCCCGTTCACAGAAGCCTTTTGGAATAGCGTTCAACAATTTTTCGTCTCTGTCGATTTGATACCAGCCTCACAAGCTTTAACTCTATGTCAATGTTTAGGTCTCAAAGGAGAGAAAAGCGCCTTGTTATTCAATCATTGTTTACTACTTGGCAGATTTTACATTTACTCTTGTAAGTATAAAAATATTCGACCATCCTCAATAGAATACGTTAATCAGGTTAGAAGCAACTTAAAAATAGAAAAACACATTTCAATTATTACAGGAACACAAAACGCATTCGAACAGAAGTGGCGCAAAATGCTCCAGGCATTATAACTCCTTGATCTCTCCTTTGAACTTTTGAACTTTTGTTCTAGAAAGGCAATTTTAATTGAATGACACTAGGTTTCTCCTTTTCTCGAGTCAAACAGCTTTAATTTAGTATTTCATGGCCCTATATATATATTCTTTTCTTTGTTCGTATAGTACTTTTGTTAGTTGTTAGAATAGTGTTTTAGTAACCGTAGTAATTGGTTGGAGTGTATTTTTTTTTAGCTTTGCCTGTATGAGTAATATCGTTGTAATTTGTAAGTAGTGTAAGTGATGTAAGTAACGTTGTTTTGTTGTAAAATTGTACATAATAGGATCACAATTAAAAAAAAAAAAAAAAAAAAAAAAAAAGATTTTATGGCAGCTTGAAAACTTGCAAAATTACAAGGATTTGTATGGAAAACCACTGGAGCGTGACTGGAGGGCAAAGCGACTTCTTCTCATACAAATCCTTCTAATTTTTAACATCCATAAAAGTTCCCCCTTAAAAGATATAAACCTGAAAATTTGCATGTAAGCTTATTTGGAAATGTTCTTTCCATTTCTGATAACATTATGCATTACCAATGATTAATAAGTGTGTTCTTGAAGAGCACGTCACGTGACCAACTGTTGCAAAGGCCTATTATGCCCATGAAAAAACAAAACTACGGACACAAAATACTGAAAGCTGCATGCATGATGCCAACCGTCCTCAAGAGTCCTCCTGAACTCGGTGAGGAGGAGAGCGTGATGCTGAGTAATTTGATGCAAGGGTAGGTAGTCACGCGATCGATCAATCAATCAATCAAAATATTGTCACAAATAAGTATAAAATGTTTAAGCAGCAACCGGAACGATGATCCTGCTGGTATACGTTGGATCAATGTAGTGATCTAATCGGCTTCACAAATTAAATAAAGAATATGAAGGCAGAAACCGACACAACGTAGAATGATTTTTGAAGGTGTACTATACTTCAAAAATCATTCTGCGTTGTGTCGGTTTCTGCCTTCATATTCTTCACAAATAAGGGCCTGTTTACAGGAAGGAAGGATTCCCCTAGGAATCAGGGGCCCGTTTCTCGAAAGCCCCGGAAACTTTTCGGGCCCATAAAGCCATGGCAAAATCTCGAACCTTACGATTACAGAGCTGTTTTATTCACATAGTCTTAATATGGACAGAGGTTCTTTTTATACAAGAAGTTTCAAGCGCATACACTTCTCCGTTTTCAGATACAGATGAGCTGAAAATGGCTTAACGGGCCCGAAAACGTTTTCGGGGCTTTCGAGAAACGGGCCCCTACTGTTTACAAGAAGAGGGTTGCCCTAGCAAACGGGTTACCCAGCACTCACATATTTCCTCTTTTTTTTTTTTCTTTCTTCTTGTTTTAATACCCTATCTACGTGCTAAAGTTACCCTGGCAGGCGGGTTAACTTTTTCC
>JAHPZR010004974.1:100000-171594 GCA_019787425.1 Platygyra sinensis
GCACGTGTTTCTGGCAAAAGTTCCCACGAGAAAATAGATGTTGTTATCAAAGGGTTTCCTTGCATGATTTGCGCTATCTTTTGGCAAGAAAAGTTATTTCCTTTTCGGTAACCCACAACGCGGTCCTGGGGATCGTTTGAACCTTTTAACATAAAAAACAAATGACCCAAATAACCAAGGGAACCCTGGGGCGGCATCTGACACGCGGGGTTAACTCGTCAAGGTTGTACAACCAGAAATATCGCTAAGAATATTTGTTGATCGGTTTTAGTAATTGGTAAGAATATTTGTTGATTAGGGTTAGTGATTAGCAATGTAAGCTTTCCCAGAGTTAGTACGTGCGCAAGTGATTTAGGGACTGCAGAAACCGCGATCCCTATGATTATACGTGGTCGAGATAATTCTCACTATCTTCTGGCCAAGCCCAAAACGCCGTTTACCGCAAGCAGCGCTGTTTCTTTGTCCTTTGTCTTATTCCAGAAACACTGTATCAACCAATCACCGTAAAGCTTGCTGATGCGTAAGTATATAATCGCGAGTTTTAGTTTGTGAAAAGGAGTTGAAGTTGGATGTAACGCAGATTACGCTAACAGCTCTGTCCCAGCATTAAAAGTTTGCCTGTGTTTTCTGCATGTTTCGCTGATTCCTTCTCTCATTCTTCCGAAGTTAAATCTGTTTGGTAACAAGATCTATAATTTTCGAAATATTGTACATTTCCTAAAACGCATACTACAAGTTGTAGATAATGCCGTGCTTTAACAAAACGTATTGTTATCTTTCGAAAACGATCCACTCAGTCCGAGTTTTAAGACGTTTTCTATTGTGGTCACGTGACATATCAAATATGGGCGTGGTTCGAAACATTTAAAGGAAACGTGAATCGAACAAACACGGTAAACTTTGATGCCCACTGGACTTCAGGAGCCAAAAAAGGAGGTTTTGAGATTTCCTTAGCAACAGACTTGTAGTTAAGTTTCTGCTCCCTTAATCGTAAATATCTTTCACTACTGAAAAGCGACGAGCGAATTTCATTGGAAACAACTGTTTTGTCTCAGTTTTCCTGAGATAATCACTTTCACTTTCTAGTGCTTCCATCACCTATTACAATAGTAGTTTATTATATATTATATACGATTTTATTTGTTATTTTTGTTTAAAATATAGATAGGACCCTGCGCGCGCTCTGATTGGTCAAAAAACCATGTTTTATCAGAGTATAAAACATAGAAAAAGCGTGTTTTATTGTTTTGCGCACGTAAAATCTATATTTTAAAGCAAAAGAAGAAGCCTAAGCCTTGTATTACACTGTGATAAAACACTCCGGTCATTTGAGAACACTCGAGAAATGTAGAAAACACTCCCCTGCGGCTCGTGTTTTCTACATTTCCCTTGTGTTCTCAAATGACCATCGTGTTTTATCACAGTGTAATACTCGGCTTAGGCTTCTTTATTTGTTATTTATTTATTTCTTTTTTCTTTTTTCTCGGAGAAATTAGCTATCCTTAGCTACTCTTTTAAATCCGAGGTGAAATAAAGGTGATGTTTGAATGTGTATATGTACAATATATATTATTTATCACCTACTACTATTTTGTTGATACAAAACAAGTAATAAGGGAGTCTATAGAAAAGCAAAAAAAAAAAAAGCTTGAATTTATAGATCCCTACTACGGTTACATTTTTAAATTAATTAGTTTAGCAGTTTCGTTTTCCGTAATGACGACTCTGGACTAAGTCCTTTAAAAGGAATGGTCGATGTTAGCTAGTAACATAGGCTAGTTGAAGCACTCTAAAAAAAACAAAAACAAAAACAAAAACAAAACAAAATATATTCCTAGTAGGATTCGAGCCTCCACTTGCAGACCTCCATTGTTACAGTATAAATAGCTTTCCAAAAATCTGTAACGGTATACGTTTGAAAATGTATGTTGACTAGCATACGAAACGTCAAGGTTATAAAATGCTAGTTTTTAATATGTTTATAACCGCTGTTTGTTTTATATTTTTAATCAAGGTCGATCATGTAACAAGGTTGAGATAAGGGAAACGTTGTGGATGCCGCGCGAGAATCAGTGCGGGATCTCTGTTCGAAAGAGGCTGTAAGACTGCTTTTAAAATTAGCTAACCAGTGAAGCATGTTATGTTATAAAATAAAAAAGGTGTCCATCCTGTCCAAATGGACCAATTTCGATATATTAAAGGGGCTCAGTCACAGTTGAACGGTTTGAAAAGTTTAGCTAAACTTTCCAAATTCGTTGTTTCCAATCCGTGTCAATCTTCTCCATCCTTAACCATCCTTGTTCCTTCATGGTTTATTATTATCTCTTTGATGTTTTTCTATCTTTAAAAGGTGTTTTTTTTTTCAGGATTCCTTCAATTTAACGGTAGTTTTGTCGATGCTCAAAATAATTCAAAATACCGTGACTGAGCCCCTTTAAAGTTCAGCCTAACACAATATAAACCTCAACACGAGGCTCTGGAGAATGAACCCCACAAACCCTGTAGTTATTCTCCAGAGCTTCATACTGAGGCCTATTGTTAAGGCTGAATTTTAAGATATCAAAATTGGTCTATTCTAGTCGTTTACAGGTAAGATATGGAGATCCATACAGTTTAAGTATCATTGCCCATATGGGAAAATCTTCATCTGCAAGGAAAATTGACTGTGACTGTAGGTTTGAGGAGTACGTTAGGTTATTCCACTTTCTGTTAATTCTAGAAACTACCTACACGAATATGCATTTATTTATTTATTTTTTCTTTTCGGTTTGAGGAGTGCGTTACATTATTCCACTAGTACCTCCAATATACACGGACATGAATTGTTTTTTTTTCTTTCCGTTTTCTTTTAATTAAAACTCTATGCTTTATTGCCTAGATGTTTTATTCTTGTCGACCAGAATCTTGGATTGATTTTGGTAGACTTGTATAATATTTGTCTCATGCAGTGGGCTTTTATTAAACCTCCTGAATTTTTAATATATAACCACACACACCACCTGCCGGGCTTGGCACAGTTGGTATTATTGAGCAATTTGTTGAGGTGAAGAATCACACTATGATGCCTCAGACTCCAGTTATTAAAAAATTCCTGGTATAAATTAAACCTTCTAGCTAACATAATGTTACATACACGTTCATCGCAGCAGTCAGTATGTTTAAAAATGATCGATATAGGTATTATCAAATTCACTATGTATGTTCCCCCCGGCGATAACTTAATCTAAACACCCGCCATAACATTTTTACGAATAAAGTTACCAGTAATTAATTTCGACAAGATCCAATAAGATGCTTATTCACCGGAGACCCCCTTTATAATTAATTCTTGTATGTATCAACCTGCTCTAAGCTTACTTGGTGATAATCCGGTTTTTACCATTTAATTTTATAACTTTTTTTCTATTCTTGAGCTAGCGTGAAGAAATGGCTTGCTCAAAAGTTGTCTTCATCGTAAAAGTGGTTCTCCTGGCTCAGATGTTTTCTGAAGTAGTAACTACCCAATGTGAAAGCTTGTATTCCGTCTATGGTATGATGCTCAAAGGACATGTCTTGAAGACGATTAAGACGTCGACGTCTCTTGAGTGCCTACACGCCTGCAATGACGATCCAATATGCCAAAGCTTTAATTACCTCATGTTACAGGATACTTGTGAGTTAAATAACTTTACCAAGGAAGCTGGGCCGCAATATTTCGTGAAGAGCACGGACAGATATTACATTACTGTAAAAGGTGTGAATAATATAGCAGAATTTATTTTAATACATGTACAATGTATGTGGATTGGAGTATATCGGATAGACTTTTCGCGGTTTAGACACCACAATGTCGAAATTGCATTGTTCACGTGGCACATAAAACATATTTCCGTTAAAACTGAGTCCCTGTAACAAAGAAAATACAAAGGTAAGGAAACACAAATAATTTGGTCAAATCCCGGTCTTCTTGAAGTAGTGGTCTCGCCAGACTGCACTGTTGTTTACAATACAAGCAGGACTCCCAAGATTTTCCATACAGGCCAAACGGTCTTGTAAAAAAATGCAAAACACTTTTCAGTTTTAATACATGTTTCCATAGTAACTTGTGTGATTGTCAGCTACATCTAGATTGACTCAGAATATACCACTTTTATTGCATAGGTGTCACATAACACAAATATATATATTTGAAAACTAAGAATAACAGGCAAATGCGAAAAAGGTTCAGAAAAATTCAAACGAAAGAAACAAATTATCATGATCTATTTGCTGATTTAAAGCGGGCTTCTTCCAATTGATATACATAGGTTCTTTTATTTTTTTTTGGGCCTTTGTGAAGGCAGTGTCCAAAATGGGAAAGGATCTGCAGAACAAGGGTTACGACATTCATCTCGGAAGTTTGTAGATGTTTGGCGAAACCAATCGTCATTTTTTCATACACTCTCTCACGTTTTCAGCGTAGCTAGTATTACAGTTAGCACACGGAAATTTGTAAACTATATACCCTCAAACAAAGCACCCCTAGGATAGAATCTTTAACACTGCACATACTTTTGATCAAGAATATTGCTTGCTGTAAGAACACACAAGAAAACTTATTCATCATATTGTTCTTCATACAAACCAGGGCGTTGGCTCAGCCTCGTTCCCAGGACCTTTACCCTGGCTTGGGTCCTGGGGACGAGGTTGTGGGTAGACTTAAATGTAAGAGGGGGAAGATTGTCGCTCGAAATTTCCGGAATTTTAGCCGGTACATTCCAAAAATGTCTTGTGCTTTGCCATTAGACGTATTATGTATAAGACTTTCCAAAAGTCGTGATTCATGAACTTTTTTTATAGATGTTGACGAGTGTATCCTTGGAACACATGACTGTCTTGCCGACACTGCTACCTGTACAAATACATACGGGACATACAGCTGTGCTTGTAACACTGGATACGAAGGAGATGGAAAAACAAAATGTGAAATGCTAGCGCCAGGTAGATGCCACAACTAATGATAAAATTAAAGAATTAAAAGAGTGCTAATTTAGAGGAAATCCACCAGACGTTCGAGCCTGAACAAGTGGACACAATCGAAGCTTTGTTCCAAGATTACTGACGTTGTATTCCAAACGTCTGTACGACTGTTTTGAATATCTTCCCAAAAAAATCATTTGTAATAGCACCAAAAGTCGAAAAAAACCTTGAAGTTCATTTGAAACACTTTAGGATACTGGTGGATTGAAACTGGTAATGACATTTTACCTGCATTTGTACTGCCAGTCTTTGAACTTTGAAATTTGTTTCTTCGAGTTCCGAGTTGTTTGAGTGTTACGTCAGAAAACTTTTTACATCTTCAGTTCTTAGAAAATGCAAAGGGGACAGTCACTGTAAAATTAAATACTTAACATTATCCTGGAACAAGATTTTTGTCCACTTAGTCTTAAAAATGATTGAGTTTTAGTAAAGTAAGAAAACTATGATATAGAATAGAAGGAGCTTACTTTATTTTTGTTTTTCTAAACAAAAGTAATACTTAAATTTTTAGAAATGAAGTGATATTAATAATGATAATCATGCCGAAAGTGTAACTCTAGCATTTCCCTAAAGTTAATTGCAACCTCAATAAAATTGTGTGTTGTTGATTTTGTATTTGGTATCTTTCGCTTTTTCCCTCTATATTTTATCTACTGTGTTTTTTTTATACATGTATATTTCGTTTATATTTTGAGTCTAGCTTTATTGTGAACCTATTTACCGCGAGGAATTTGTTGCGCTTTTACAACGTGACACTGTGTAATTACTCATGTTTTATAATTTCGATCCAGAATGTCAAAGCTATCAATCTCTGACGGATGCTAACAGACAGGTCACCTACTCAACGGTCGCTACAAAATGTGACACTTCAATCGGTCCAGGCTGGTTTCGTTTTCAAGGAGACGCAGGCACTAAAATGACTACGTCATGCCCACCGGTGCAGAGGTGTGACACTCACGCACCGGGCTGGATGAACGGTGAACATCCTACAGTGGCTGATGGTAAAGTCACCAGGGAGGTCTGCTTTCACTGGAGTTCAGATTGCTGTAACTGGTCTACAAATATTGAAGTGCGAAACTGCGGCACTTATTACATCTACTACTTCAGTGGTACACCCGTTTGTTCTCTTCGATATTGTGGCACTGACTAAGCTAAGCTACCAGAGCCTGTTTCTTATGTTTATGCTCTCATAGGGAAAATATCATATACAAAAATGGTTTGACACTGGCTTAAAAACGTTAAAACCAACGTTTTGTTAAAAACACTAAAACGAAGTTTCGTTTCGGTTGTGAATGGAAAGTGTAGCGAAGGATTATATCTCAAAGAGTCCAATGGATTATATAAAAGTGTCCTGATTTTTTAGTGTTTTTAACAAAGCGTTTCTTTTTTTAAATTTTTTTAACTATAAGCCAGTCGAACATTATCATGAATCCTGATTGCAACTTTAGTACAAGCCATATATACAAGTATGAGGGAATCTTTGTTAACAATATCTAATTTATTGAGATGAGCGGCGCGATACAATTTCTGATCTAGCTACAAAAAATTATCAAGTCTAAATACTAAATGACGAAAACACTATAACCTGCCTCACATGATATTAGAACTATGTATTGAATACTTTATTTTGTGTCACGAGGTTAGGATTGAAAAACTCAAGATTTAACAAAGAATGTATTGGCTTATTAGCACTTTTGTCATCCTGAACTGAATTTTGCCGTTTTTAACTTGGAAGACTGAATATCCTTCAACAAAAAACAGGTAAAGTAGTACATGATGGTTTCCATAGGCAATGTCGTCTCCTAATGAATATACTCTATAATCTTGCTTACTGGCTTAAACTATACAAAAAGGAATAGGCCATTTCTAAGTTCCCTTGTGCCTCTGTTTCAAATCGAGTCTATAAGTGCGAAACCATTATTGTAAAAAATGACTTTTATTTGTATGAAAATGAAACTGCATGCAGAACTCATTTTCATATGGAACGTTTCGCACGTAGACTCGTTTTGAAACAGAGGCACAAAAGAACTGGGAATAGGCCTATTGTCTTTAGTGTTGAGAGGTTAACCCCATGCTTACGCCATTTTAGCAAAGACTGATTTAACTTGTAATGTTAAATTTTTAAGACGTATTAACCTGCCCCAGTCTCTAACAAGCATGTTTCTGTTCAAAGTACAATTATTAAAATTATTATGGTTGGCTAAATATTCTACAGAATCGCGTAGCTCAGAGAATTCTTGCACCCTGAGTCGTTACCTTGGCGAGGAATTCAGCCTGGAATTGTAAATCTTGAAATCGAGGCTTTGCTTGTTATTGCACTGGAGCGACAACAAAACAACAAACTCAAAAACAATTGAAAACAGTGAACTTTTAATCATGTTTTCAATTCCATATTCGCCATCCATGTGGTCAAAAACAAACACAATTAAAGTTCAAATACTATTTTTTGTTTATCTATTTGCTGGCTCCTGACAGTCTTGACAGTTGATTCAACTAGAATGGCTTTTTCTCGAGCGCGGGTTGAATATTGCAACATTCACACAGACGTAAATGAAACAGGGTTTTCTTTCATTTAAAATGATGCCCATGCGATAGAAGGGTAATACTTAATCTTACTCGTAAATTCCACGTAAAATTTCACTTCAAATGAACAGATATCGCCATCCGTTCAATATATAAAGGTTTCGCGTGAAATTTAATGTGGAATTCTCTCGTCTAGTAATGAATTTTCCTATAATAATAAGTAACCAACCCTTTGATCTCCCTTTTAACTTCCACACAACTGTAAATATTTGGAATAAAGTGTTCTTGCTGTAAGTCTATTCTCAAAGTCTTTATCACTGTTTTCGTGCCTACATCCACCCCCACAGTGGAATCCTCGTCACATCTACCATTCTTTTGGGAGTCCATTTCACGTGACATAAGGTGGTTCGTACATGTGATACCTACAATGACACAATTTAATAGCCTGAAAACGTTTTGTTTTATCAGTGTGCCCAAAAAACCAATTAAATACTATTCAGTTCAGAGTGTTCTATAAAAACTCAAAAAGGGCAACTAAAGCATTCCAAATAGGTAAGAACTCCCTCCTGCAATGAGCGGAGTTTGCTATTCTACCTACTATCTTTTGGAATTCTCCTTTAGTTGCAAAATATATGAAGCATCTATATTAAATGTTGAGATATTCCGACTGGTAAACTCTGTATATGAGCTAAGTGGCCTGTCAGGCTGGAGTTTATCCAGGTTTCTGTAGCATAACTCGACTTTGTACCCTCCTCCCCAACCGGATGGGATGCTACTCCATCGCAGCATTAGCCCCAGCATTATGTTCCCTGGCACCCAATTATACACCTCTGTGGAGAGAGGCACTGTGAGAGTCAAGTGTCTTGCCAAAAAACACTACACTATGTCCCCGGCCTTGGTTTCGCGAGCCCAGACCACCACATACAACTGGAGGCTGGATACTGTGGCGATGGTCTTAACTGCGCTGGTGGGTTTGCTCTTACTTTTTTGGTATCTACAGGAAGTAAATGTTGATATTTGCAGTAGCAAAGAACTAGGATAATTTAAGTCTTTAGCTATAGTTCTATTCCATTGGTAACAAAGAACTCTTTAATACTGTGAACCATTTTTTGCCGCTGTTGTTATCGCTTTTGTTGGTGTTATTATTATTATTATTATTATTATTATTATTATTATTATTATTATTATTATTATTATTATCGTATCTATAACAAAATGTTTTTGCTCAAAAGAACTTCCCAAAAGGCATTTTTAACTCTAAAATTTGTTATAGATACGAATAATTAGTAATTGGACCTCGTGTCGTACAATTCAGGGAGTAATCGTGCTCGTAATTTCAAATCGGCCTCGCCCTTCGCGCTCGTCCGATTTTTAAATTACCCTGAATTTTACTATCATCATCAACATCATCATCATCATTATCATTATCATCATCATTTTTATTATTATCATTATTATTATTGTTATCATTTAATGGTTAAAAAGCGAGCAGGAATGTTTATCGGTTTTGAAAAAACAATGCGCAGCCTAGTGATTTTAGACCCGATGAAACAAGTGCTGTGAGCTTTTTGAACGGTTTCAAAAACATTCCTGGGAAAGCGTGTGTCAACAGAGTTAATAACAATTATGCTTTGTGAACGTTGGAAATAAGCATACGAGAAAAACATTGAATTAGTATGGAAAAAAAATCAAATCGTAAACGTGTTTTGAACTTTTCTGTTACTAACCGGAGAGAACATGGTGTCCTATTCCAAAGCATTTCGGAAGCCTAAAAATACGGAGTACGAGAGGAATTTTATCTAGAATGCTACCCCAAAGTCAACGGGTGCAGTGGCTAATGTGGTCATTGAAAATTTTTTCTGGAATGGCAGAATGTTAGGAAAAACAAAAATCCAGCAATTCATCGAGCCTAGCGCCTTTACAACTGACAAGTCAAACGTGCAACGCTTTTGAACAGCTAATATGACGGCTGAGTCGCTGAACTTTTGGCTGGTTAAATTAAAGGTATCCTCCCAGGTCGCTGCACGGAATAAGATGCATTTTTTGGCAAAGTTTAAAAATATTCTGTACATGGGGTTCAGAGCCACCTTTGAGATTTCCTTAGCAACAGACTTGTAGTTAAGTTTCTCCCCCCTTAAATTTCTTCCAGATTTTTCCCACTTCACCCGTTTTAACATACCAGCTTCCTCCTAGAATTAGAAGGAAGCTCTTTTTTAATTGTGGTAATACAAACGATAGCTATGAGCTCAAATTTTTGCTTATGACAAAGTGTTTAATTTGCAGAGTTCCTGTCTAGTCGTAAATAATTCACATGTACAAAGTGTAAAATAATTAAGAAATACGCTCAGAGCCAAATAGCTTGGTTTGGGCCGTGGACCAAACTTCTTAATTCACATTCTAATGGTTAATAAGTACATAAAAAGTTGCACAAAATGAAAATATTTTACGCACAGGTAACGTAACTATTCATAATACAAGAGAACGACCATAAGTCAAGATACAGGAAGTGGAAATCGCAAGATGGCACGTATTCTTTGGTTTAGTTTCATGCGCTATTTTATTTCACAATTGGATCTCGGCTTGAATATCTTCTCGTACAAGTACAAATGAAATCATTTTACTTCCAACCTTAAGTATTTTACAGGCATGCTCAGCTTTGCATATTATATTATTGAGATGTTGCTGGTATTTTCCCGCCCACGCCATACGTTTTCTAATAGTCCTTCCCTAAGCAAACATCCCGCTTTCATGCACATCATCACTATTGACCTTAATCAACAAGAAAATAGACAATTTTCGAATAACAACATAATTTTCTTAACCCACCTAATTTTAATTAAAAAGAAGCAACATAAAACATGGATGGTAACAGATGTCCAACAGTAGCAATTAAATGATAAAAAAATGAAAGATGCGGTGAATGCAGCCATGTCACTACTAGAAAAATGACCTGAAAAAATTCAGGCTTTGAACGGATCCCGTTCAAAGCCTGATTTTTTTCAGGTCATTTTTTCCACTAGTGTCATGGCTGCATTCGCATCTTTCATTCTTTCATCATAAAAACATTGAGGTTGACGTGCTAATGAGGATTTTAATTTTAAAATATTTTCCCCTCGGGCTTACCTGCTATCATATAAATCTCCCTTTCCTGCCTCAAAGACGCCGACTCGTAGGTTTCCATGGGACCAAAATAACAGTAGTGAACTCTGCCGTACGTTGTAAGGAAGTCCTGAGATTTTTCTGTGAATTCAGATACGAGACTTCATAGTAAAAATCAGTTTGGGCTTCCAAGATAGGCTTAGAAGATAGATGTAGCAGCGTGGATTACATTGAATGGTTTGCTTAGAGGCATTAAATGTACATGTAAAAACTGAGGAAATGTGTTAAAACGAAAACCTTACTGAACACACAATGAGAAGAAAAAAATGTAAATAAGATACGCCTTTTAACAGCAGGTGGTATCTGTTTAATAGACATATACTTTCCATGACTTACGCCTGCTGAAAGCTATTTGTTAGTCTGTAGTTTATATTAGACTGGGACGCAAGCTGATGCTAATTCAAGGCTATGTTGGCTTTTCACTAAGAGGTTAGAATTGAAGTCGTCGGTTCAGGTGTCATCATGCGTTTCTTTCCACTCTTCGTTTTCCTGTTATGGAATTTAGGAGTGCTTTGTCCAATCGACGCCAAGGGTGAGCTCAAAAATTCGCTTAAGTATCCATTTGTATGAAGAACCACCGTTTTAAACTAATAAGATCTATTTTTTAGTACCTTATAATTATATACTTCACGAAATTAAGGCAAACGTTCCTGTTTGTCTTATTTTAGAATAAAGTTTATTGGCGCGGTTTTGTCTCCAAAACACAGTAAGGCAAACAAACAATTTCCTTCGATTTCTTTAACATGTTTAATTTATGTTCTTATTCGATGTTTCTAGCTATGCTTTCTTTTAGACAAAAACCTGAACTTTTTAAAATTGGGCCTCAGTGCTCGATATTTCTGACAGTTGCTCTTAATGTTTGCCGCATCTTCAAACTAACAGAGGATTGCAAGTAATTCAACATGTCACCATTAGTTAAAAAGCGATGAAATTCTACTAGGTAACCTGTACCGGCATTATTCGTTTAACACTCGTGCTTTAAATAATGTTTTTGCTCCTCACCTTTGCGCAACGATAATAGTACACAGGGTCACTCTTCAAGTGTCCGTCGTGCTCCAAGTGTGTGGAGTTGTTTAGTTCACATTCATGTGTTCCGCTGTCAAGATCTTTATCTTTAATGTTAAGACTGACACAGTTGTCATCCCTATAGCAAAGAAGCTCACAATGATCCAAGTCCTTGACACGTATGGTTCTAATCCTGTGTTTCATTAAACGTCTTTCCGCGAAGAAGTAGTAAGCAGGGAAGTACAGCTCGCGATTTCGATCTGAAATAAATTATTAAGAGGTTGATACAAGAACTACTAAGGCTAAAGTAGGTTGACTCAAGAGATGTATATAAAAAAAGAAAGAACGGTTAATTCAATGAATGACTGATGGAGGGAAGGAGGGAAGGAAGGAAGGAAGGAAGGAGGGAAGGAAGGAAGGAAGGAAGGAAGGAAGGAAAGAAGGAAGGAAGGAAGGAAAGAAGGAAGGAAGGAAGGAAGGAAGGAAGGAAGGAAGGAAGGAATGCATCAATGGACAAATGAAACAATTGAACAAAAACGCTTTCGCTGACTCTGTGGGATGGCAAGGTATCGACTGGAGTAAAACTAAAATTTCTGTTTTCTAGTGAAATTATGCGACGTTAATGACAAAAGAAGAGAACGACCCCCTGCAAACATGAACGTCATGTTTGGAGAGAGATTCAATTTACAGAGGGTCTTAAAGTTTTCCTTAGTCTTAGTTCGTTGTAAACTCTAACTTCACTGACGCCTCAGAAGCAATCAGCCAGTTTTTCTACGAGATCTCGACAGACTCATCTTTCCTTTGCTCAAAAAAATAAGAAACAAAGGCCAAACAAACCCTACAAACAGGAACGTTTTCCATAATTTCCTGAAGTATAAGCTACTATAAAAAAATAGATCGTATAAATGTAAAACGGTGGGTTTTCATACAAATGGATACTTAAGAATATTTCAGCTCACCGTTGGCGTCGATTGGACAAAGCACCCCTAAATTCCATAACACGAAAACGAAGAGTGGAAAGAAACGCATGATGACACCTGAACCGACGACTTCAATTCTAACCTCTTCGTGAAAAGACAACATAGCTTTGAATTAGCATCAGCTTGCGTCCCAGTCTAATTTAAACTACAGACTAACTAATAGTTTTCAGCGGACGTAAGTCATGGAAAGTATATCTGTCTATTAAACAGATATCACCTGCTGTTAAACGGCGTATCTTATTTACATTTTTTTTCATTGAGCGTGCAGTTAGCAAACCATTCAATGTAATCCACGCTGCTACATCAATCTTCTAAGCCTAACTTGGAAGCCCAAACTGATTTTTACTATAAAGTCTTGTACCTGAATTCCAAAAAATACTCAGGACTTCCTTACAGCTGCAGAGTTCAGCACTGTTATTTTGGTGCCATGGAAACCCACGATTCGGCGTCTTTGAGCAGGCAAGCCCGAGGGGAAAATATTTTAATGTTAAAATCTTCATTAGCACGTCAACCTCAATTTTTTTTTTATGACGAAAGAATGAAAGATGCGGCGAATGCAGCCATGACACTACTGGAAATATAACCTGAAAAAATTTAGGCTTTGAACAAAGCCTGAACTTTGTTCAGGTCATTTTTCCAGTAGTGTCGTGGTTGCATTCGCATGTTTCATTCTTTCATCATTTAATTGCTACTGTTGGACATCTATTTACATGAATTTTTTATGTCTATTCTTTTTAATCTAAATTAGCTCGTTTAAACAATCTATATCCTTAGTCGACAACTCTCTATTTTCTTGTTGATTAAGGTGTATAGTGATAATGTGGATGATAACGGGATGTTTGCTTAGGGAAGGACTATTAAAAAACGTATGGCGTGGGCAGAAAAATACCAGTAACATTTCATGCTATGGGAAACTAACAGCTAGAATGCCTGTAAAATACTTAAGGGTGGAAGTAAAATAATTTTATTTGTACCTCTAAGAGAAGATATTCAAGCCGAGATCCAATTGTTAAATAAATTAGCGCGGGAAACTACACAAAAGAATGCGTGCCCCCTTGCGAATTCCACTTCCTATAAGATGAATAATGGTCGTTCTCTTGTATTATGAATAGTTACGTCACCTGTGCGTAAAACATTTTCATTTTTTGCAAGCTTTTATGTACTTGTTAACCATTAGAATGTGAATTACGAAGTTTGGTCTACGGCCCAAACCAAGCGTATTTCTTAATTATTTTACGCTTTGTACATGTTGTGAATTATTTACGACTAGACAGGAACTTTGCAAGTCCTGTAAATTAAACATTTTATCATAAGCAAAAATTTGAGCTCAAAGCTATCGTTTGCATTACCACAATTAAAAAAGAGCTTCCTTCCATTTCTAGGAGGAAGCTGGTATGCTAAAACGGATGAAGTGGGACAAAACTGGAAGAAATGTAAGGGTAAAAAAAGTAAACTAAAATATATTAACTACTCGCTGATGGCAGACGGAATATCTCATTATTGTATTCCATGGCTTTTAATTTCAAAAGTTGCCTTCTAAATGCTATCAATTTTAGAGTGGGGAGAAATAGATTGGCAGAAGTAGCACGATGCTACAAACAATGAAGCCTCTTATAAGGTCGATGTCTTTTCAAGAGTATTTTGAACACATTACACGGTTAATTTGATATCATTAAAACAAAGGGGAGAATTTTGGACATCATAGTAGAGCCGTCCGAAGGGCCACCGAGCGGAGGCCCATACTCATCGCTTTTCTTATCGTAATAAGGCCTGGTTTAAACGTCGCATTTTACATGCGCCGAATCAAATACTAATTTTAGTCGACTCGAATGAATACGTTAGGCTGATTTGATTTAAACGTCGCATTATTTTGCCGAATAAAATTGCTGAGCGCGAGCGACGTGTTTTAAATTCCCATTCAAACATAACTACTTACATAATTTCAATTCGATTCGGCACATGTAAAATGCGGCGTTTAAATCAACTACCGAGCTTCAGTCGAATATTCGACTGGATCAGTCGAATATTCGACTGACTCGCATCGAATTGAAACATGTCGCATTTAATTGATTTAGACGTCGCATTTTACATGCATTTAACTTGGCATGTAAAATGCGACGTTTAAACCAGGCCTAAATGGCTAGCAATACTGCTCGTGGCCGAGCACTCACGACCACGATGTCGCATAACATGGCGGCCACACTCCAGCTAATACGACGTGCGATCTTAGGCAACAGATTACATCTTTGATATTGGACATCCATTTTATGGTCAGTTGACACCTGTCATAACAGGTTATCCGCTGATCAGTATCACGTGACCATATTGCGGATTAATGCGCTGTCCAAGTAACTTCTTCTCGATTAGATTGCAGGCTAAAGCCAGGTTAATTAACTGTAATTACGGCAAGCTTGTTGGAATTCATCCGGTTACCGCTAACCCAGGACAACAAGTTAACGGAAAAAATAATTTTTTCCTGTATAAAAATGTTGTTCACTGCTTATGTTTTGTGCAGCTTAAGATTATTTAAACCCTGCATTAAAAAAGAATGTCAAAATTCTCACTTATCCTTGGTCATTTTAATCAGGCTTTGAAAAATCCGGCCAAGAAGCTGTACGTTCTATCATAAGCATGACATGCAGCCTATACTATAGATTATTGCTGACACTATCAGGTAGCTATATGCCCGACGTAACTAGTCTAAGCAAATCGAACCTTGATTGAGTTTGAAGCTTGGCTAAAATTATTTATCATCGTGCTCTGACAATCCTTTAGAAAGTTAAAAATTCGTTCAAAGCAGACGTTTATAATAAACTATTTTACAGTTGGATGCTTAGTGACCTGGCCATGAATGCAAGCGAGGCTGGAGGTTACCTTGCTTTGATAACGACCTCTCTGCTTTTCTCATTTAAATGCCAAATAGTTAGCATAAGAAAAACTTGATCTATACAACAAAAAATGTGAGGTTTGTATCAAAACAAGGTCACCTCCAGTCTCGCTGCCATTCAGAGGCCAGGTCACTAGGCAGTCAACAGTAAAATGATCTATTATCTGATAAGAAAGTAAGCTAGAATAACAATGATAACAATAACGATAACCGTAACCATAAACATAAAAACACATAAAAACACAAATACAACAAGAGAAAGAGCGAAAACAACAAAAATAATAATAATAATCGTCATCATCATCATTATCATCGAAAACTCATTAATAACAGGAGCCATATAATTAATATGCCCATTGACCTATCACAAGGTTGATAACACATCACGTGCAGTTACTTCAGATTGATAAACCTCCTCCTTATTAGTTTGCAGTTTTTCTTTAGCTGATAAAACACTTCTTGTAGATCCTTTGCATAAACGGCGCCTAAATTTGAATAACAATACTTGATACATACTTAGCTCCACATTCCTGTTTCAAGACAAAGGAATTTTCACATGAATGTGAGGTGAGGCTAGGACTTATTTTATTAATGATTAATTAATTATACGGTTTCTCTCGCTCAATTTGGAATTAATTTGCACTTATGAGTTTTTCAAAAAGCTGAAATTGCAGTTTAGCCAACCCACTTATTTTATTTCTTGATCTAGATTCCCATCTAGCCTTTTTCTTTTAAGTTTTCCGATGGTCTGGAAAATCAAAATTGCTTAGCTGACAAATCAAAGACAGCGGCTGCTAGGATATGATTACGTTACTGTTACGTGATATAGACGCCTTTCATAAATGCCTGCCAATTTAAAATTCTTTTGTATTGATTTAAATTAGCCTTACTAACCTCTTTCAAAGTAAAAACTCTTTTGCAGTATCAACTTCAAAATGAGGTTAGTAAGGCTAATTTTAATACTGGCAAAAGAATTTAAAATTGGCCGCCAGTTATGAAAGTGGTCTATAACTTTATCATTTCTTGTTGTCTAAAGTAACCTATTTCTATGGCATTCTGAAGCGTAGAGCGTACGAGATTAAACAGCGCTTTTTGCATTGGGCTAAAAAAAAATGTTTGTTTATGTTTGGTTTAGTCAGTGCCACAATACCGCAGGTTACACCTTCCATTTGGTGTTCCGTTAAAGCGATACACATAGAAAGAACCACAGTTTTTCACTTCAATTTCGATGGACCTCTTGCGACAAACTGAGCCCCTGCGGAAGTAGACCGTCCTTGTCACTATGTCTTCAGCCACTGTAGGATGGGTACCATCTAACCAGCCGGGTGTGTCAGTACCACAACTATGACGAGGGGGGCAAGACGTAAGCATTTGAGTTCCTGCTGCTCCCAGGAAACGAAACCAGCCAGGACTAAGTGAATCGTCACATAAATCGTTGCGTCCACTGTAAGTTGTCTTTCTGTTACCATCTTCTAGAGGTTCGTAATCTTCACATTCTGATGGACAAACAGTAAGAGGAGTTCAGTGGAGCAGTGAAGATAATGTATGTCAGAATTATTGTAATAATTAATAATTAATAATTCGTTAATTATTAAAATAATTCATCAAGTTTAAAAAAGAGAAAATTATGACCGTGACGGTGTTTCGACACTGCCTTATCTAACCTAACCTGAACTGGCTGGACCAAAAACAAATGAAACAATAACGCTATTCACAAGACATATACATTTGCATTAATAATCTGTCTGGAGATGAATCTATTTCGTTTTACACTGGGTTTGCAAACTTGCAGACATTCCAGGCCTCGCTGGTATACTTAAACCCAGTGTTTACGATTTCAGCTGTTTCGAGAGAAACTGTATCGTCCGCTTCGGATGTTATGTCGCTGCTTACCGTGAATAATTCTTCCGTGAATGATTCTTCCAGTCGACGCTTGCTCTTCTTCTGTGAAAATCTTGCAGACGGCAGCGGTCTCTTTCGCGGTGAAGTGCGTCCTGCAAATTTCGAAGGAACTGCGGTGATGTCTACACGTACTCATCTTCTTTCCTCCAAGGCCTTATTTGATTTCGCTTTCACGAAAATGCAGTGAGCAAAGTTTTGAAATTTCCTTCAGTTTGAATTTCGTTCCAACGTCTCTTCGAATCTTCTGGAGCCATTGAGCTCGAAGGTTTGGATCTTTCGGAAAATTGAAGAAGCCGACTCTCTTTCCGTTGGCGTCTACGGTTTCTCTCTGGTTGCAAAGAGGAACACAGCAATTAAAATTTGAACTCGAACTCATCCCCAATGAAATTAGCAGTCAGGAAACTGTCGCATTAAAGAAATCGCTTTTACATGACCGATAATTTCAATGTAAGTTGGCCAGTTAATTGGCCAAAGTTTGCACGAAAACAAATTTTTATCCCAAAACGTCTCGGTTCTCTGTTTGGCCGCGCGCTCGTTATTTGTGAATAAGGTGTATAGTTATGAAGTTCAGCTTCAAGACCAAACAAGGCCAGGGCTTGCGCTTCGTTTTGACAATTAGCTGTTTGTTAGGTGCTTGACTACTATTGCTACAGGGATTTCGAGAATGCTTACGAGTATGTGTATTTCTTAGACTTCTAAGTCAATAGATCGTTTTCTCATGAGATGTTTTTATCCTCATCAGGCATAAGAGGCAGTATAGTTAAATCCCTTTACAATTAGCGTGCTTCGTTTGGAAACTAAAGCATTTTGAAAGTTGCGTGACACAAGGCTACGATCGATTTTGTTACAAAATATATCCTTATCTCGTGATTTCGAGCCTTTTTAGAAGTTAGAGCATTAGGAAAAGTGCTTATGTAAATGTTTGTTTGTTTACTGCCGACAACCAGATGCCCAAATAGCCAAAGCAAGGTCCAGATGTTTGCGCTATATTCCGGCCGCCATGTTGCTGTACACGGTTGTCCACGAACATGGCGTTTTCATACTGGGCCCTGTAAATTTCTGGGAAACATTTACGACGAATATCTGAAGTTTTGGGGACACACACAGGCCCAAAACTTAGAGAAGTGTCTTATATTAATACTTATCTTCTATAACATACATCGCATTTTCTTAGCTTTTTCCATTGGCTGGTTTTCGATTTTTTTATTTTGTTTTATTGCGTGACAGTGATAACGATCTATACCCTTCGAAGAACAAAGCAGCAACTATGGAATATTTTTTTTAAAATGTTATAGCTTGTTTTTAAGTTTTTATGTGTTATCACCTTCCTCGGACATAAATCCATGCCATTCCTTATTTTTTGATCGGGATCATTTGCGGTCCAATATGGCGATCACTTCCGGTCCGGGATCATTTGCGGTCCAATTTGGGGATCATTTGCGGTCCGGGATCATTTGCGGTCCTGGGATCATTTGCGGACCATTTTCAGATCCAGATCCATTTTCATGCAAATCAAAGTCATTTTCATAAGAATGGTTTCGCACTCAGACTCACTTTGAAACAGAGGCACAACGGAACTCGCCAATGGCCTATTGGACAAAGAGGATACTCAACGAAGCAACTTGAATAGCAAAACATCTAAGCGCAACTCTTTTGTTAAAATATCCTGATTATTTTATTTGTTTTGTTGTGTATTAATTATATTGTGGTGCAAACACAGTAAGAACGTCTAGTTTTACAAAGAAAAAAAAATCACAAGTAGATTTTGCAGGTCCCGACATATTTAAAGAAATACGAAAGTTTATAGTAAGCTAATGGCCGTTCATCGGTTGGTTCCTTTCGTGATTCGTTCGTTTTACAAGTATAAATTGTTTATTCGAAATCAAACAAAGTGGATGAATTGCAAATGAAGAGTCATCAAGTCTTGTCATTGAACAGGTATATTTTCATTACTTTGTGCCTTTTATGGTTATCTCAGCTTGCATTGTGCTGTTTTTATTCAATAGAGGATAATTTGCCACATAATTTGCGCTTTACTCGATAATTTTCAACGATTAATTTTAAACCACTTCTCGATTTTAAACGCTAATTAACAGAATACGATGCATAAAAATCGCAAACTCTTGAAGCATTATTTTTGTAAACTTCACCTTCTTTGCGCGTTGTACTGATAAGCTATTATTGAAGTCTACAACAGGAAACTGAACAGCACAGAAATACTCTAAAATACTCAAAATATTCATGGTCACACTGCATGAATCTCTATTCAGTTTTTGAATCTCAAAGGCAGCTCAACTGAGATAGTTAGCGGTTTGGCAACGATTTGCGGCCAAGACAACAGCTAACACAGGCTTATTTAAGATGGCGTGTTGTGACACTGCAGTTGCAACATGCCTGTCAATATAAAACCATCTGCAAAAACGATAGTCTCCTTAGCTTCCACCATTTTTGGGATTAAATTATGCATGATAATAGCGTTCGAATGAAAATCCTTATGCTCTCTTTGTGCGGTATTTCGCCTCGTATCCTAAGGAATAATTTTAAAACCAAGAATCGATTCCTTTCATTACATTAGCTAAAAGCGCCATTTTTAATTTCAAAATTCAGAACAGACAGAATCTCTTTGACACAGTCCCTTAACACGCCAAAATTTCGCAAATGCCGTAAAGTGATATAAGATGCGTTTTTCAAACTCACCCTCCGCAGTTGCTTGATAAAGCATCATCGAAATCCATGACGTGAAAAGGAAGAGCCCAGAAAACCACATGCTTACACTGCATTGAATGTTTTCAGTTCTAAAAGTGGAATGAAGAAGGAATTGAACTAGCTCCGGCGATGAGTGTTCTGCTGCAGAAGTAGCCAACGACGGTTAATTGCAGATAGCGCATAGTGACAATAGAGCATGGTGCCAGAAGTACGTCAGTTAAAGATTGGCATGCCCACGACAGTTTTCCCTGCTCTCTTTTAATTTACAAATTAGGGTCTAAACTGTTTACGTATGTTTTGAAAGCGGAAGCAAGGAAAATCTTTTCTTTATCTCTTTCTGTACTTTTTTTCAGTATATGCTCGGAGGAAGATATCCTTTCTATCTGACGCATGGTTGATCGATTCCTTTAAAAAAACATCTACAATTATAACTGCTCTATGCCGCTATATGTTTGTCGATTTTCATGCCCTTCTCTACTCTCTGTGACATTGCCAAAGCAACCGCAAATTAACATTCCATGTAGGTAATTTTTTTTCCCAAGCAGAATATTTTTGGCGACATTCTCTCAGACTTCTTATGAAGACTTTCAAATAAATGATATTTGGTCATGTGTCATCTTAAGACCCTAGAAAGGATGCCATCCTTCATCGTGTGATTTACACCTAACTAAAACATCTTATGCAGATTGTCTTGAACGAACGAAAACCCTTGGAAAGGACTTAATTTAAAAGGAATGCCTTGAAACGTTGTGTGAAGATATCAGATAAAAAAGATGTAGCCATTTTAGGATTCCGAAAATACAGGATTGGTAAAAGATTTGTTTTTCACATTGTTGTTTTTCTCTCCTTGTAGCGCGAGAAAAAATAACATTTTGCATTTGTTTCATAGGTATGAGGACAATGTAATACCATAGTCTCCCGAGACTGACGGATGCCAATGGAATATCAATGACAAGAACGCAGCGACAACAAATACAGTAAAACCATTTTTATTCGACTGTAATGCCTTAAGATGGAATAGCGCTGTGCAAGGTGAGCTTTTCTCATTTGCATAACAATGAAATCCAACGTGGATATGAAGCAATTTCGGACTAAAACTACAAAATAGCCCGAAATTGCCTTACATACCTGCTAGATTTTATTGGAATGCAAATGAGCGGATTAAGAATTTTAATTTTACAGCATTTGAGCAACAATTAACATTATGATATTTATTAAATAAGGCATTAACTGCTTACAAGACGTTGCATAAAATTACAGAGTTATTTGCCATATGGTATATTACCTAGGTGCATCATTTACAATACATTTCAATTTTACTTGCAATCAGTTGTGTTATATTCCTTACTAACAATACGTAATATTTCTTGCCTACACGAACCATTTGCATTACATCATTTTAATTAAATTTTCCTTTCCTATCGTATTGAAGAGTTTAACTCCTTAGTCCTGATCCCCGTTTTTTAACGTTATTCAGATCGAGCTGATATTAATCGTCTGTAACCGGGGCAATTCCCCATCCGTAATTTCAAGAACATTTTTAAGCAATGATAAATCTTCAAGTGTACTAACAAAACACTTAAAATTAGCAGTTATATTGAGGTAAATAACATGGAATGACACCCTAATTAACACTCCAGAGCTTTGATAACAAAGTTAGTTATTACACTTGGGCGCAAGCTAAGATCCTATCATAGTATGACGTAAAAATGTTCCTTCTCCCCGCACGCTAAGACCCTTCTATCACATTATGACGTAGACATGTTCCTTTTCCGCATTGACCCACTGGAAACCAGTCTCATTACCAGTCTCATTAACTGTTAACAAGAGTGACACGTTACATGCATTTCCTTTGTTGAAAATAACCTCAAGACGACCACCAACAAATAAAGAAACATTGCTGTTGCGCTGAAAGTGAAGATAAAAATAGTATTGTTTCGTTGTGTTCTGACAATAGTTGGATTAATCAGGAAAAGCAACAGGAACAACAACAACAACAACAACAACAACAACAACAACAACAACAACTCATCTATTTAATCCCAGAGCAGAAAAAGTGATAATATTCTTACTGCATGAGAAAGAAACAAATCCCAAAGTTTAAAGCAAATCCAGTATATGCCCCAAGTGAAATAATAATTCAAATCTTTATTGAGCACTCGACCATCCTAAACTGACCTAGCTTCTAACCTCTTTATGATGCTGTTGTTTTTTTACCTATATCCAAACGAAAAGTTTTTTTTCCACGGATTTGGCAGATAATATGAGACTAAACTCAACCATGGAACTTTGTCAGAGGTTCTGGATGGACGAATTATACTGATAGCTAAGAATTGGAATTGAATTAAAGTGACATGATTGTTGAATTTTAAAGATTTGTAGTTTCTCTGGATAAATATTTCAAAGGGGCGGCATATTAAGCTGACAACCGAAACTGAAGCACGCCATAGAAGATTTCTTCCTTTAGGATTCAAGTTCAAATGTTGAAAAATAGCTGGTTTAAATGTTTTCGTTTATAGTGGACAATGCGCTTATAGCTTGTTCTTCAGCGTGCCACTTAAACTGAAAGAAATGAATATTTCAAAGATACAATAATAGGTTTAAAAATCCAAGCTGGAGTTGACCTATGTTCTACCGAGAAGCAACTCCAACTTCGTAGTCAGAACTGAAATTGAAGTCGCCATTTTTTTTCCCGGAATTTCAAGTCTAGCGCCCTAGCTAACCACTCATGCTGTGCCCTTTTTATCAATCACACTCTTATTTGCACAAACGAATCCAAACCTTCGGCTACCAGCATTTTTTTCACTAAAAGCAACCTACCATAGCAATTAAAGCCATTTCCACTGTACCCGGCCTTGCAAGAGCAGATAAACGAGCCCACGGTGTTTGGCAGTCTGCGTTTGCATTGCAACCACCATGCGCATCGCTACACTCGTCAATGTCTAAAAGAAAGAGTATAAATCAATGGGCGCTAAAAAAGTGTAGAAAATAATAAATAACTAAATACATGAAGACCAGGAAACTACCAGCAGCTGCGACAGAAATAACAAACAACAAACAAATTCAAGAACAAATCTATTGTGTATAAATGTATAATATAAATATAGACGTGGCAAGCCTAGATTAGTCATAAGAGCCTCCTTGAAGAGTCCTTTTTCATTTACCTTTGTGATAACAGCACATACACCTGCAGAGAAAAAATTTACTTAGTTTTCACGGCAGCTACCTTCAGAAGGAAGCAAATGCGTTGTATGAAATACTTGGGGAATTACGAAAGGTTCTTTCGATTCAGTGTCACGTTTGTGACAAAGAGAAAAAAATCTTGGTCCCGCATTATATTCGAGCAGGCAATGTTCAGATACAGTGCTCTAATCACTGTGAGACTGGTGCTGGGCTATAAGAACCAAAAAGTTCAGATACACTTGCTGCTATGGTCAAAAATGTTGAAAGCTTCCTGTGTGGAGATAAATGGAATAATGTGAAATAATGTGAATCATTATTTTACCAGAGCAGTCCAACCCATCGCCATTATATAGCCTGTCTTACAAGTACAGTGAAATGAGCCCTCGGTATTCTGGCAGTTTGCGTCAGCATGGCAATTGCCATTGTTGAAATTTCACTCGTCGATATCTACGGGTTGAAATGAAAAAAATACCAGTAGCTTGGAATAATTGCCAGTTTAATAACAGCGACAACAACGATACAAACAAAACAAGTCAGCCGGTAGTAAAATAATTACAAGTGACGGAAACATAATTATGTCTGTAGCGGTCCTGGCAGTGCCACTGGTAATAGCAAGAAGTGCCTTGAATAGCAGCGATAACTGGAATGGTTCATACTTTCGGCGGATATGCACATCAAATGCAAAGTCTTCAGGCGTCCCTGTCCCGCCCCGATCGCTACTCTCATTCTTCTGTTTCGCGCTCGCCGATTTTTTTTTTCTATCCTCGCCAGGAAACTAGATAAGGAACATTGACTTGATGCGAAAGCGTTGTCAATTAGTAAATGTAGATTGTAGATGTAGACTGTCGATTTGAACAAGGGGAAAACCTTCGTCCATAACTCCCACTTACTGACAGCTTTAGGGAAAAAACATTCTACGACAGCTTCGACGTCATCGACATCAGCAATATAAAAAATAATAACAGCAACATTAACAAAGCAATCGCTAACAGAATTTGATGCTGTAAATAGTTTGATATTGTAATGTTACTTTATTTAAAAGAGCCGGAAAGTTCTAGAACCTTATGCTGTAAAGTATATAAGCGAATCGGTGTAGTTTTATTATTATTATTATTATTTTTATTTTTGTTTGAAGACTTTTCAAACCGATTTTGACTCGATTTAGTCTTTTCGATTTTGTTGTTTTGAATTTCAATTTGAATTTGATTTTCCTGGACGAAGGTAAGGTCGGTAGATCAGAAACATACAAAACTGTAGAAATCAAACGTTTAATGTTATAAAGTTGAAGCCAAAGGTAGCTAAAGGTAAATTTTAGGCACAACAGGGTCATATGTACTGATTTACCTCTCCAAGCTATCAGACAGGTCAACCTTACATGTACTCAAACAGTGCCTTCATCTGAGTGCAAAAGGACATGTTTTTTTTACTGACAATGCATGACCTCAAGATATAAAGCAATTATAATTGCACTTTTCCTTGAAGTTTTCTAAAACACACACCTAATTTTACTCCGATCTGTGAGCTACGCTGAAACAGGAGCCCATTACCCTGGCTGAAATTGAGGAGGCATCGCTTTCAGATCAGCACATTATTTTCCAGGTGGGGGTAGGGGGAACTCCGTAACTGGAAAGTGTGAAAACATCTAGAGGAGTGGCGCTAATTGGTAGTACCATTTTAGGGTCCTCTGGCCCTTAATCCAGGGGAGTGGGACAGTTTAAACTTGAGTCCATAGTCTCAAGTCACGCTGACAGGTACTGAGTGGAGAACGTGCATATACTGAGCTTTCCAGTGTGACACAATCCTTAGACTGCATGGAATTTCCCAAAGCTGAGTGGATTTATTGTCCAGGCAGAGGGCTGCATCTTTGTCAGGAAGCGGGAGGTGTGATATGCGCAGAGCGGCACCTGGCTCCCGCGTGGAGGGGAGCGGTGTGTGGAGGAGGTGCTGCAGCAATTTTCAGGCGTTGGCTGTGATTTCAGGGAAGTTTAGTTTGCTGTTATTCGAGAATGCTTGCAAAGAGCTTTCTTCTGATATGATGACAGTAGCCTGAATTCATCCAAAGGTGGCCGAGAGATTCTACTGTCATTTCCTGGTTGCGCTAGACGATATGAAGTGTGGAACTTGGTAAGCACTGCTTACAATTAAGACCATGAGAAACCTGGACCGGGTTGTTCGAAAGCCGGTTAACGTTAACCCCAGGATTAAAGAATAACTTCAGCATTATTTTTACTTGTTTAAAGATGTTTTTACCTCTAACGTTTGGTGTAATTTGAGATTACTACAGCTCAAAACTGCAGGGCAAACAGCATAAACAGAAAGCCCCCACCAAAAAGTTACAAAACTGAAATCAAAATCCTCGCTAACCCCGGGTTAGCTTAATCAGGCTTTGAACAACACGGCCCAGGTGTTAATGAGTTGTTTGGACTGGTTTTCAAAATATCTGGTATATATGGAATTAAAGAAGTGAAATGCCTAATTTCATTCTTTTTTTCATGCCCATAGCCACCAATTTGAAGGGGGAAATCCATAGTGCTAGTCGGAATGGAGGCGCAGTGGCCTTATGGTAGTGCGCTCGTCTCCGGATCGAGCGGTCTGGGCTCGAAACATGGCCGCGGGCATAGTGTTGTGTTCTTTGGCAAAACACTTGACTCTCACAGTGTCTTTTTCCACAGAGGTGTATAAATGGGTACCAGCGAACATAATGTCGGGGCTAACGATGCGATGGACTAGCATCCCATCCGAAGGGGGAGGAGAGTACAAATACTGCTATAGCCGAGTTATGCTCTGGTCGAGCTATGCTACAAAAACCGAGATAACCTCCAGCCTGATAGGCCACTTAGCTCACATGCAGAGTTAAGCTAAGCGAACCAGTTGGAATATTTGAACATTTAATGTGGATGCTTTATATATTTTGCAACTAAAGACCAAAAGATTGCAGGTAGAAGAGCAAACTTCATTATATGGAGGAGCTGTTATCTATTTATAGTGCTTTAGCTGCCTTTTTGAGTCTTTATAGAAAAACCTGAACTGAATGGCATCATCTGGAAGTATTTAAAAGGGTTATTTTTACATTTCAACTGACTAGACACACTGCTAAAACAAAACGTCTACAGGTTATTAAGATACGTCGACAATAGACTAACAGCAAGAACACTTTATTCCAAATATTTACAGCTGTGTGGAAGTTAAAAGGGCGAAAGTTAAAAGTTCAAAGGGTTGTTTAACTCATTCTTATAGGAAAATTCATTACCAGACCAGAGAATTCCACGTTAAATTTCACACGAAAACCGCTATATATTGAAGGAATGGACGTATTTGTTTTTCAAGTGAAATTTTACGTGGAATTCACGAGTCAGATTAAGAATTCCACTTTAATCGCATAGCCATCTTTTTAAATGAAAGAAAACCCCATTTTATTTACGTCTGTGTGAATGTTGCAATATTCAACGCGCGCTCGAGAGAAGCCAATCCAGTTGAATCAACTGTCAAGACTGTCAGAAGCCGGCGAATAGATCAGAAAACCTGGTTTGAACCATAATCGTGTTTGTTTTTAGCCACGTGGATGGCGACAATGAGTTTGAAAACATGACTAAAAGCTCATTGTTTCCAATTACTTTTGAGTTTGTTGTTTCGTTGTCACTCTAGTCCCGGGGGGCTACTTAACAAAGTTTTTAAAATACGGGGAGGCTCCGCTCCGAGGTCCAACCCCTTACCCTTTTATATACCATTTTGGCAGAAAAGGTACCCCTTTTATATACCTTTTATTGAAAAAAGTACCCCTTTCACATACCTTCTTTAGGAAGTCTTGTTTTCAATTTCAGGTAGTGCTTAATAATTAAACCGATACAGCCATAAGGGGCGTCTATTCGGCATATTATAATTAAAGGCCCTTTTAAATGCCTAAATGACCGATTTCCCTACCCTTTTATATACCTCAACTTGTGAAATCCCTACCCTTTTATATACCTGAAGCTTGAAAAAGGCACCCCTTTCGGGCGGAGCCTCCCCGTATAGGCCATTATAGGGAGTACCTCCCCCCGGGGGGGGGGGGGGGGGGGCTCTAGTGCAATAACAAGCAAAGCCTCGTTTTCAAGATTCAAAATTCTTCGCCAAGGTGACGACTCAGGGTGCAAGAATTCTCAGAGCAATGCGATTCTGTAGAATATTTAGCCAACCATAATATAATTATTGTACTGTGAACTGCAACATGTTTGCTAGAGACTGGGGCCTGGCGGTTAATACTTCTCAAAAATTAAACATTGCAAGTTGAATCAGTCTCATTGTGCTAAAATGGCGGACGCATGGGATTAACTTCCAACGCTAAACCACTAAGCAAGATTATAAAGTATACGCATTAGCAAACGACCTTGCCCACGAGAAAGCATCATGCACTAGTATATTTTGCCTGCTTTGTTAAGAATATTCAGCCTTTCCAATTAATTAAATGGTACAAAATTCAATCGAGGATGGCAAAAGCGCTAATGAGCCAATAAATTCTGTGTTAAATCTGAGTTTTTAATCCTAACCTCGTGACATAGAAAGTATTCAATACATACTTATCGTGCTATGATCTTTTAGTTATCAGACCTGATTTTCTTTTGTAGCCCAATCAGTCATTTTATCGCGTCGCCATCTCAGGAAAGTAAATATTGTCAACAAAGATTCCCTCATACCTGACACTTGAACACAATACCTTTAGTAATACATAATTTTTCCTGCATGCAGTTATATATGGTCTGTACTAAAGTTGCTACAGTGGCTCAGTTAAAAAATGCTAAGACAAACGTTTCATCCTAAAAACACTAAAACATCTGGACCTTTTCACATAATCCATTGGACCCTTTGAGATATAATTGTTTGGTACGCTTTCCCAGTCACAACCGATGAAGACTGAAGTTCTTCGGTCGAAATGCCTTTTAAGTGTTTTTAACAAAACGTTACTTTTAACGTGTTTAAGCCAGTGTCAAACCATTTTTTGCATATATGCTCTCTATTAACGCATAAACATATGCGAGAAAACAGGCTCTGGTAGCTTTCTGCTAGTTTAGTCAGTGCCACAATATCGGAGATGACGACTGGGTGTACCACTGAGGTAATAGATATAGTAAGAACCGCAGTTTCGCACTTCAATATCTGTGGACCAGTTACAGCAATTTGAATTCCAGTGAAAGCAGACCTGCCTGGTGACTTTGCCATCAGCCACTGTAGGATGTTCACCGTTCATCCAGCCCGGGGCGCGAGTGTCACACCTCCACATCGGTGGGCATGACATAGGCATTTTAGTGCCTGCGTCTCCTTGAAAACGAAACCAGCCTGGACCGATATGACGGTCACATTTTGAAGAGGAGGCTGTTACATAGGTGACCTTCCTGTTAGCTTCAGTCAGGGATTGATAGCGTTGACATTCTGGAATTATAAAATACGAGATAACTACTTGTAAAAGCACCACGAATTCCTTGCAAGCCATAGGCTCACAATAAAGCCAGACACAAACTATAAACGGAGTATGCATGTATAAAAAACAGTAGATGAAATATAGAGTGACACAAAAAGCAAAGATAACAAATACAAAATCACAAACAAACAATTGCAGTGCGGTTGCAATTAACTACAAGAAAATTCTTGAGTTACACTTTTGGGCATGATCTCATTATAACTTCGTTTCCTATAGTTTATGTAGTAAAACACAATAAAGTAAGCTCGTTCTAGTTTTTCTTACTGTTTTCTTTCTTTGTTAAAATCCAATTATATTTAAGAATAACTGAACAAAATTCTTGTACCAAAATAACTTTAAGTATTTCACAGTCCTCTTTGCATTTTCTAAGAACTAAAGATATAAAACGTATCTTGCAATCACACCTAAGCAAATATTTCTTGGAAACTCGAGGGAATAACTTTTATTGTTATACGTCCCAACTCAAATACGTTCTTCGATTGGAGGGGAACGCGTCACGTGCCGTGGGTTAAATCTCTCTAACTCCCTAGGGCGAATAAAACTTACTAACTCCCTAGGGAAACAACAACTTGAACTTTGGACTCGCACGTGATCACGTTGTGCACCTTGAAACCGCGGGAAATTTGTGTACCAGTCGGCCTGATGTTAAAAAGCCGCTGAAGTAGGACAACGTTTCTCATTAGAGACGGCATTCATTATTCAAGAAAAGGGATTTATAGTCGCAAAAACATATCATGCAGAGTAAGAAAAACGAAAATATGAACGTTTAGTGTCTCCAAGCTTTTGGTTTGGCGACAAAAATGGGTTACCGACGTTCGTCAACTCGCCCGTCGATCACCGTCGACAGGTAGGAAAGTATTTGTGTAATTTACAACAAAATATGCTGTTCCTGATCAAATCAAACTTAAAATACTAGAGTAAAGCATTAGAGGACGCCAAAGCAACTTTAGTACTGTCTATATTTTTTGTTAGCTGCGAAGAAAAATACTGTTATCGTGATTTTTCGATAGGACAGGTTGGTTTTTCAGCCACTCAATTTTGCGAGTGCAGCCAGTGTATGCAATGGCGTCAAGCAAATCATTTCTTTCGGAGTTTTTTTTCTATTTTTGAGTCGGGAGGTATAAAGCACTTAATGAATGGCCCTTCGGGAAACAGTGAGTTTTGTTTCTTCTCGACCTCAATGTTCCCCTCGGCTTCGCCTCGGGGAACATTGAGGGTCTCGGGGAAACAAAACTCACTGTTTCCCTTGTGGCCAGTCATTAAGTGCTTAAAGTCCAGAGACTGGCTGTGCAAATACAGGTAAAATGTCATCACCAGTTTCCGTCTACCAGTATATTGAAAGGTTTCATTTGAACTTCATTTTCGACTTTTGGTACTGTTACAAATGACTTTGGGAAGATACTCAAAACAGTCGTACAGACGTTTGGCAACGTAACTAATCTTAGTACAAAAATTCTGTCCACTTGTTACTCGAACGTTTAGTGGATTCCCTCTTAATTAGCATAGTTTTAAGGGCCCATTAAAGTATCTTTTGATGCCGTTGCTAGGGAAAAATCAATTGGCTATAACTCTGCACATGTATGCTTCAATTGGACCAAATTTGGACAATACTTATAGGGGGCAAATATAGTGCAGTTCATGACGTCATCGTACCACGCCCAATGTCACGTGACCAGAAACAGAAAAATGCATTTTACCTGAATGGCTTAAACCTTTTTTCCGAATTTTTTGTACAATAACAATTCAAAAGCCGTTTCGAAGAAATTTGGCTTATGAAATAAAGAAATGAGAAAGGAAAATGTGCCTCTTTGACCACTCTTTTGCGCATAATTTTTTGTTTTCCATTTTTTCGCAAAACCCATGCTTGAATTCCGAGAAAATATGATGTTCTTTCGAATTGTTTTAAAATCCAGCAATTACAATTTCGCGGCACCGGAAGTAATGACGGAATTTTCAGCGGCCTGGTACCGAAGCATTGTTGGCCAGGCTGCTAGGCCAGCTTACATTCGTTGGTCGGTGTGAGTACGCTTAACAAATTGACGTCAGTTTTTTATGCGTCTGTCCTGTTATTGATCATGAATTTCGTCATCACATTGTCAAAGTAGCTGTGGATCCACGAGACGATAGCCGAGTGGATCCGCAGACTACTTTGACAATGTTATGACGAAATTCATTGTCAATAACAGGACAGACGCATTAAAAACTGACATCAATTTGTTTTTTACGATAACAAATTGTCGAATTGCCGGCTCTCGCTAGCTGACGCGTCGCATGAATTTTGAATTCATGTGTATGTCCGCTTATGGACAATAAAAATTAGCCAATGAGCGCGCGTGAATTTCTGCAGTTATCGTAAAAAACAATTTTGCCAGTCTTCGCATCGTGGAAGGTAGCGTCGGAGCTATAGTGGCCGCGAGTCAGATAAAAGTCGAACTGGATTTTTTCTCCATGTCGAACTGCTTCAGTTCTTGCTTTTTGCACGCTCCAGTCAGCGATCCTTTTTACGAACGGTGCAATCCATTCAACAATATGGATCCACTGAGTGAAACTGACGTGATCCAGACCGAGATCCAGACCGAGAGTCACGAGAATTCTTTGAAATATTGCCCATTGACAAGGAATGAAAGAGCAACGAAATTACGTCCTGCAGATCTTGGGCGAGTTGTGGCTTTAACGACAGGAATGCTACTCTTCAAGTTGACTTTTTTCCCACATCGAATACACTCGAACTCGAACTCTTCAACTGTGTTTTGTTTCACCGAACAAAATTCGAATTCAGTTTCTTTTTCACAGTCACAGTGTTGAAGATTACTTTAAGTACTGTTAAGCTCAAGTAGGTTCCCAAGCGAGGTTGATGTTGTATTAGGAGAAGATGTCCATCACAGGTTTCGAGCTCACCATTATTCGTCAAGTTTTCTATCCGGCCGAGTGGTTAGCATTTTTGATGTAAGAATGAAATTCTTGAAATAGATTTGCTTTCAAAAATAATTTACAAGTCTCCTTGCTCACCGTCTGCTGACCTCTGCTGCTCCATGCTGTCTTTGGTGAGTGGTTGCAATTTAGTGGCCTGTATAGCTTCAGATTTATTTGTATTATATCTTAACAGTGGAGTTTCTCCGGTTCGGAAAGACAGTTCACGGACACAGGTTCACAAGGTCGCACAGTTTTATCGCAAAAGACTTCAGGGAGTTTAGGAGCGGCCAAAAAGGCCGCGGACACAGAGTTTGCAGGTGGTTATAGCGTAGTACTAATTTTAGTTTGTGTCTCCGCATCTTTGAGATTTCAATTCCTACCCTGACACTGGAAATGTCTGTCGCCTTTTCGAAATTTCCCCATAAACATGCAGCCATCGCTGCGGCTTTCTGTTAAAACGTCCGTATTTGGATGAAGTTTTCAAGCAAAACAGCTAAGTTTAAAAAATAAAGGCACCACTCACATGTTGTAACCGTAAACATCAAGAACATCAATCAGAAAAAAATGTAAGCAAAAAGTGTTTTTTGTGCGAAGTAAAAAAGTTAAACAGCGCCTTGAATCGGCGAAGGGTCGGCGCCAAAAAAAAGCGCGCGAAAAAAATTTTGGCTGACCGGAAGTGAATTTGCACCTGGGTAGCAACCGTGTAGCTTAGCAACGAGATACTTTAATGGGCCCTTAATGATTCTTCAGTTTCATCAAGAGCCGCGGCATCTACCTGGCGCTAGCATTTCACATTTTGTTTTTCCATCTCCTTCGTATCCATGGTTACAAGCACATCTGTATGTCCCGTATGTATTTGTACAGGTAGCAGTATCGGCAAGACAGTCATGTGTTCCAAGGATACACTCGTCAACATCTAAAAGAAAAAAAATTATGAATCACGACTTTTGGAAAGTCTTACATAATACTTCCGGTGGCAAAGCACAAGACATTTTGGGAATGTACGTGCTAAAAGTGGCAATCTTCCCCATCTTACATGTAAGTCTACCCCCTCGTTCGTCTGAAGAACAATGACTAAGTGTTCCTGTGTGTTCTTAAGGCAAGCAATATTATTGATCAGAAGTACGTGCGATGTTAGAGGTGTTCTTCGTTCGAGTGTGGTTTATAAATTTTCTGTGTGCTCAGTGTAAGGCATGTATTCCTCTCCATATATAATTGGGAGAGGAATACAGAGAAGCTAAACCTCGCTAGAATCGCTCTGTGGAAACGCCTCCAAACGCCATAAAGCCACAAGTTATACACACAACAAGAAAGGTAACTTGATAATATTAGTTTTTCCTTATTTTGAAGTATTCTGTACGATCGTTATATTCCCATACAAACTCTTGTAATAATTGCTGTTACGCAATGTCATGTTGACGGTGCCTAGAGAGCTTGGGCTACCCGTGGTCTGTTCAGTTCATTTTCACTTTCCATGCTCTGAGATTCCTGGTTCTGTAATCGCTCTTCAGACGTTCCGATCGTCTGGGTGGTGGAACACGATTGCTGGTTGGTTGTTGCTGCTTGTGTTGGCTTTGTAATCGTCTCCGTAGTCTCCCCTTTGGTTCTTCAACTGTGTTTGGCACTGATTGTACTTTAGCAGGTGGGATATCAGCTTTAGCCTGATGTACTTTAACGTGTCTAAGGGGTTTAAATTTAGAGGCGTCTCGGCAGCTGGTTCTTTCATCTTTAATCCTCTTTGCTTCTATCTGCGATCCTTTGATGTATGTGATAATGTAGATGTACGGCTCGTAAGGTGTCTGTGCGTTACGTTACCAATCGAGGACTTCCTTAGAGCACCGGTCTAACTTTGGAGTTGGAGAAAAATTTGATTGGCTTTTCACAGTTGTACTTGATGTTTTTACCTGTGCTCATTACGACAAAACGGATATTTACCTAAACAACGTAATTCAGACATAATCGTGAAAATTCCTATTGATGAAAACTGTTAATGAAGTAAACAACGATAAAACAAAGGAAAATGATGAATTTATTATCGGAAATGTCTTGCTTGTTTGTTTTAGTGCCAAACTCGACGAGTAAATTGAATCACAATCGGTGTACATGTAAGGTTGTTAGGAAAACTTCAGGTATGTGTATGAAAACGAGCAATAGACCCTTCTCCAAAATGGTGGCCGAAAATTCAAATAAGTTAAAATTAGCTAAAATGAAAAACGTATACCAGCACTAGAAAGAACACCTTTACTTTAGTATAACTGCAAAGTTTTAGCTTTTCAGGTATAATATCAGCTGAGAAAATGTAAGTTGAAAATTGAGAAATTTACAGACGTTTGTATGACTGGGGGTATGCGTTATACCCCCAGTCATACGAACGTTTCTAACATTGTGTCTAAATTTTTCAGTTTTCAACTTACATTTTCTCAGCTGATATTACACCTGAAATGCTGAAACTTTATTTGCAGAGTCACTAAAGTAGAGGTGTTCTTTCTAGTGCTGTTATACGTTTTTAATTTTGACTTATTTGAATTTTCGGCCGCCATCTTGGAGAAGGGTCTATATATTACGTCTGTGTTTTTATGTTTTGTCTGTTATTCTGCAGTTCTTGATATTCGCTTCTGAAAATTATACCAAAACAGTTATTCTCCTCAGACTCAGTGTCCACCTCGCCCGCGGAGAAAAATTGCTAAATGCACACAATGCTGTGCAATATCCCGGAATATATTGTAGGCCCACCCGAGTTACACGCTCTTATCATGCAAATATTCCAGCAAGTTCATTGACATTAGCAGTCATAGTGACAGTTATAAATATTATTTCTTTGCCAGAACCTTAAAAGAATGGAACATTTTACCATCCTTCTCATTAGATCAGCCTTCTGTAGACGCTTTTAAATCTGCTGTTACGAACTATTTTAGTCTTTCTTACTGTTGGTAAATCTTCGTTTACTTTTTTGTCGCTAGTCGGTAATTTTTTCTTCGTTTTCCCGGTAGTCAGTAATATTTTTCGCCCTTTGTGGCTGGTCGGTTAACCCCATTCAGAACCTTTAACATCACTCAATTAGAGGCGCCTCAAACAAGTGAAACAATTCTTTGTGAATACGCGTCTCCCATGCTCTCCAAACTTCCTGCTTATCTTCAGAGCTCGATATATGTACGCTTAACATAAACTAATTATTAGATATTTGCTGTTGATTATCGAGTGCCAACAACTTTCTTGAAACGTCATTTTTGTCATTTTTTGAAAAATCAACCTACCAACGCAACTAATGCCATCCCAACTGTATCCAGGTTTACAACTGCAAGTAAATGAGCCTTCGGTGTTATGACAAGTGGCATCGTTGCAACCACCATTATCGGTACTGCACTCGTCTACATCTACAAAATCACAGTAGAAAAACAAAACAAGAGTTACAATTTCAGTTTCCAAATTGAAATCAAGAACATCATCGCAGTTGTCTCCAAGACAGGAACGATAAGAATGAAAGAATGTGAGCGACGACTGTGCGGAACATTTTCATACCAGAGCAGTCCAATCCATTGTCATCATATCCAGGCTTACAAGTACAGCTAAATGAGCCCAAGGTAAACTCGCAGTTAGCGTTGGCATGGCAACCGCCATTGTTGATACTACACTCATCTATATCTAAGTAAAGTAGAAACGAGGTAAGAGAAAATGTCAATTTTAACAAGGGAAAAAAAACCCTATCCATAACTCTAACTTACTACAACGACATCAAACATCAGCAACAGAAAAAAATAATATACAATAACAACAACAATAAAAAAAAAAAAAATCGCTAACAGTATTATAGAGTTTTTTGTTACCCATGAGATAGGACTTGCTAAGCCGGATTTCAATTATCGTTATTATAAACTCTCTGATGGGGTGCTTTTACTTTCTTCGCATTGCTCTCCCCCGGACCCAGGAGTACACGAACATCGATAACCAAGGGCGGATCTAAAGATAGGGTGCAGGGGGTGCGCACCCTACCCCCCCCTCCCTGAGCGGTGCAACCCCTACTAACAACAACAACAACAACAACAACAACAACTAGCTTTATTTGCATGACCATAAATACATACAGTGTTGCAAAAGCTTTTATAAACTGAGACTAAAACAGTAACAATTATCGCGATCCTAAGAAAAATCCTGGATCCGCCCCTGGATAACCTTTATCTGTAAACCGGCTTGACAAATAAAAAAGTAAAATTAAGAACAACAACAAAACAGTCACTAACAGTATTATAAAGTTTTTTGTTACCCATGCATGAGATAGAAACTGCTGAAAATTTTAATTATCTTTAATATTTACTAACTCTCCGATACGCTTACTTTCCTCGCAGTGCTCCCCCCGGAACCCAAGAGGACACAAACATCGATATCCCTTGCCTGTAAAACCGGATTGACAAATACCATTGTTCTCGCACTGTGGTCTGTTCTTTCCACAAGCATTCTTCAACAGGGGAACAAAGAGAAAGGGAGTAATTATTACTGTCATCATAATTGTTTAATGCAAGATCATGCAATATTCTGGCGTGGGGTGGGTTAGAGGGGGTTGTGGGATGAGGTCAGTAGCTTATTTTAGAATAAAGTTTTATTGGGCGCGGTTTTGTCTCCCAAAACACAGGAAGGCAAACAAACAGTTCCCTTCGATTTCTTTAACATGTTTAATTTATGTTCTTATTCGATGTTTCTAGCTATGCCTTAATTCTTTTAGACAAAAACCTGAACTTTTAAAATTGTGCCTCAGTGCTCGATATTTTCTGACAGTTGCTCTTAATGTTAGCCGCATCTTCAAACTAACAGAGGATTGCAAACAATTCACCAAGTCACCATTAGTTAAAAAGCGATGAAATTCTATTAGGTAACCTGTGCCGGCATCATTCGTTTAACACTCGTGCTTTAAATAATGTTTTTGCTCCTCACCTTTGCGCCACGATAATAGTACACCGGGTCACTCTTCAAGTGTCCGTCGTGCTCCAAGTGTGTGGAGTTGTTTAGTTCACATTTATGTGTTCCGCTGTCAAGATCTTTATCTTTAATGTTAAGACTGACACAGTTGTCATCCCTATAGCAAAGAAGCTCACAATCATCCAAGTCCTTGACACGCATGGTTCTAATCCTGTGTTTCATTAAACGTCTTTCCGCGAAGAAGTAGTAAGCAGGGAAGTACAGCTCGCGATTTCGATCTGAAATAAATTATTAAGTGGTTGATACAAGAACTACTAAGGCTAAAGTAGGTTGACTCAATAGATGTGTATAAAAAATGAAAGAACGGTTAATTCAATGAATGACTGAAGGTAGGAAGGAAGGAAGGAAGGAAGGAAGGAAGGAAGGAAAGAAGGAAGGAAGGAAGGAAGGAAGGAAGGAAGGAAGGAAGGAAGGAAGGAAGGAAGGAAGGAAGGAAGGAAAGAAGGAAGGAAGGAAGGAAGGAAGGAAGGAAGGAAGGAAGGAAGAAATGCATCTATAGAAAAATGAAACAATTGACTCCGTAGGATCAAAAAAATGATAAATTCGATACCCTGTTTAAGACAAAAATCCCGAAAAACATACCCTGGCTGGCCGCACGTCCCCGTTAAGCCCTTCTAAGGGAGAACCCCCTCTCAACATAGCCTTGAATTAGCATCAGCTTGCGTCCCAGTCTAATTTAAACTACAGACTAACTAATAGCTTTCAGCGGACGTAAGTCATGGAAATTATATCTGTCTATTAAACAGATATCACCTGCTGTTAAACGGCGTATCTTATTTACATTTTTTTTTCATTGAGCGTGCAGTAAGGTTTTCGTTTTAACACATTTCCTCAGTTTTTACAAGTACATATAATGCCTCTAAGCAAACCATTCAATGAAATCCACGCTGCTACATCAATCTTTAAGTCTATCTTGGAAGCCCAAACTGATTTTTACTATAAAGTCTCGTACCTGAATTCACAAAATTAAAATACTCAGGACCTCCTTACAGCTGCAGAGTTCACCACTGTTATTTTGGTGCCATGGAAACCTACGATTCGGCGTCTTTGAGGTAGGAAAATAAGATTATGATAGCCCGAGGGAAAATTATTTTAACATTAAAATTCTCATTAGCGCGTCAACCTCAATTATTTTTATGATGAAAGAATGAAAGATGCGGCAAATGCAGCCTTGACACTACTGGAAATATGACCTGAAAAAATCTAAATTAGCTCGTTTAAAAAATCTATATCCTTAGTCGACAACTCTCTATTTTCTTGTTGATTAAGGTGTATGGTGATACTGTGGATGATAACGGGATGTTTGCTTAGGGACGGACTATTAAAAAACGTATGACGTAGGTAGATTAACTAGCTGAACATTCTTCCTAGGTGTTTGTTTACAGACCGACGTTAGCTAGTTAAACATGACATTTGTTTTTACTGGGAAATTTTAAGCCACTAATAACTCGGAAGATTCAAATTACAACTCCACGAAACTTTCAAAAATGGCGGGAGAAGAAGGGCTTTCAATGAGTTCACTAGTACTGATTCTCGCTATATTTCTGCGAAAAAGAAGGAGTTTCGTTCAGAGATTGCGACTAATGTTTCGCTTTCGCTGTTCGGGACTGAGCTTGTCGAAGGTGAGGCATGTGGCATAGGAACTTGGTATGAAAGAACTGCTGATTGCACGCAATGCGGGAATTCAATTGATTTTGCATGCCGATGCCGTGAAACAGCGTCCAACGGGTCCGGAGGAATTGTAAAACGGCGAAAAAATTGGGCAGTGTTTTGCAATTCGTCAGCCATGTTTACAAGCATACAAGGTTTTGTTTCGAAAGAACCACGAAACGAGCGTCTGGAAAATAATTTTGCCAGATTGTTTGGCAGGCATCTGTCACTACACGCGATGCGATTGGCGTATTCGTCGGGACAAGTTAAACCATCTTGCGAGGTAGTATAACTCTGCGTGAGTTTCCTGTCGTAAAGGCGAGAAAACCCGTTGTTTTTCCCTGTGAAAACAGTTGACATTTTTAACTCGCTAAACACTAGACAAAGTGTTTTCACTGTATTTCCGGACTTTTCTGACTTTATCTAGCTAAAATTGTCCTAGTGAAAACACAACCGGAAAACTAGCAGCTAGAATGCCTGTAAAATACTTAAGGGTGGAAGTAAAATTATTTTATTTGTACCTCTAAGAGAAGATATTCAAGCCGAGATCCAGTTGTTAAATAAAATAGCGCGGGAAACTAGACCAAAGAATGCGTGCCATCTTGCGAATTCCCCTATAAACTGAATAATGGTCGTTCTCTTGTATTATGAATGGTTACGTTACCTGTGCGTAAAACGTTTTCATTTTTTTGCAATTTTTTATGTTCTTATTAACCATTAGAATGTGAATTAAGATGTTTGGTCCACGGCCCAAACCAAGCGTATTTCTTAATTATTTTACGCTTTGTACATGTTGTGAATTATTTACGACTAGACAGGAACTTTGCAAGTCCTGCAAATTAAACACTATGTCATAAGCAAAAATTTGAGCTCAAAGCTATCGTCTGCATTACCACAATTAAAAAGGAGCTTCCTTCCATTTCTAGGAGGAAGCTAGTATGCTCAAACGGATGAAGTGGGACAAAACTGGAAGAAATTTTAGGGTAAAAAAAGTAAACTAAAATATATTAACTACTCGCTGATGGCAGACAGAATATCTCATTATTGTATTTCATGGCTTTGAGTTGCCTTCTAAATACTATCAATTTTAAAGTGGGGAGAAATAGATTGGCAGAAATAGCACGATGCTACAAACAATGAAGCCTTTTATAAGGTAGACGCCTTTCCAAGAGTATTTTGAACACATTACACGGTTAATTTGATATCATAAAAACAAAGGGGAGAATTTTGGACATTATAGTGGAGCTCCGGCCGTCCGAAGGGCCACCAAGCGGAGGCCCATATTCATCGCTTTTCTTAACGTAATAAATGGCTAGCAATACTGCTCGTGGCCGAGCACTCACGACCACGATGTCGCACAACATGGCGGCCACACTCCAGATAATACGACGTGCGATCTTAGGCAACAGTGTACATCTTTGATATTGGGCATCCATTTTATGGTCAGTTGACACCTGTCATAACAGGTTATCCGCTGATCAGTATCCGACGTGACCATATTGCGGATTAATGCGCTGTCCAAGTAACTTCTTCTCGATTAGATTGCAGGCTAAAGCCAGGTTAATTTACTGTAATTACGGCAAGCTTGTTGCTAACCGTGGACTACAAGTTAACGGAAAAAATATAAAAAATATAAAAAATGTATAAAAATGTTTTTCACTGCTTATGTTTTGTGTAGCTTAAGATTATTTAAACCCTGCATTAAAAAAAAAAAGTCAAAATTCTCACTTATCCTTGGCCATTTTAATCAGGCTTTGAAAAATCCGGCTAAGAAGCTGTACGTTTTATCATAAGCATGACATGCTGCCTATACTATAGATTATTGCTGACATTATTAGGTAGCTATATGCCCGACGTAACTAGTCTTAACAAATCGAACCTTGATTGAGTTTGAAGCTTGGCTAAAATTATTTATCATCATGTTCTGACAATCCTTTAGAAAGTTAAAAATTGGTTTAAAGCAGACGTTTGTAATAGACCATTTTACAGTTGGGTGCTTAGTTACCTGGCCATGGATTAAACCACTGCAAAAACCGGGTACGATCAAAACTTGCTCTACGTTGGATCAAAATAGATCGTGACCAGACCAAAAAATTTTTAAAAATAGAAAATATACTGCAAAGGTTGGTCAAGACAACGTGAACATAGGCGTTGTTACAATATTTCGGCTGGCCAACACCAGCCCTCTTCAGGTTTATTGAATGGATAAATGCTTCTTACAAGATCTTTATATTCACCGGAAATGACATAAAAAGGCTACGTGATGTGTAACATTAATAAAAAAGGAAATGCATAACAAATAATAATACATGATAACAAGGTAAAATAAACAAAAGAAAATTAAAAGGCTGCTAAATTAAATTACATTTCATCTCTTCTGTTAAGGCCTGCAGGCTCCAGTGTTTTTCCTCTGTGTATGAGGAATGCCTCACGAGCCTTTCTGATGGAGTCACGACTAGTGTGTAGTTGTTCGAGCGGTATAAGGATCATGTGATCCTCCGCGTGACCACTAGTCAGGAAGTGTCGTGAAACTGCACTGGGGGTATAACTACAAAAGGGGTTTATAATTGGTCGCCTATGTTCATTAAAACGGTCTTTAAGACGACGTTTGGTCTCTCCGATGTACTGAAGATTACATTTAGTGCACTGAATCATGTAAATAACATTAGAAGTTTCACAAGTAATATATGATTTGATTTTAAACGTTTGTCCAGTACTATAAAAAGTATATTGATTACGGCCATCCTCAATAAAAGGACAGACGGTGCAACTAGTTTTATTGCACCGAAACGAGCCGGATGGAGACCTAGATTGGTCGGTGTTAGTAGTTTCCGGCAATTTAGCTCTAACTAGAATGTCACTAATGTTTTTACAACGCCGGTAGGCTACTAAAGGGAGATTAGTGAAGACATTTTTACAGCGACCAGATGAATGAAGCACGTTAGAGTGTTTGTGAATTATACGGGATATGTTAGGTAAAGCGGGATTATAGGTAATGACGAACGGAACAGTATCTGTCTGTTGTTTAGGTTTAGGTTTAAGAGCGTCGTTCCGAGAAATGTCAGAAGCACGTCGTATTTGGGTTTTGAATGCAAGCGAGGCTGGGGGTGACCTTGCTTTGATAAAGACCTCTCTGCTTTTCTCATTTAAATGCCAAATAGTTAGCACAACATGTAACAAAAAATGTGAGGTTTGTATCAAAACAAGGTCACCTCTAGCCTCGCTGCCATTCAGAGGCCAGGTCACTAGGCAGTCAACAGTAAAATGGTCTATTCTCTGACAAGAAAGTAAGCTAGAATAACAATGATAACAATAACGATAACCGTAACCATAAACATAAAATCACATAAAAACACAAATACAACAAGAGAAAGAGCGAAAACAACAATAATAATAATAATCGTCATCATCATCATTATCATCGAAAACTCATTAATAACAGGGGCCATATAATTAATATGCCCATTGGCCTATCACAAGGTTGATAATACATCACGCGCAGTTACTTCAGATTGATAAACCTCCTCCTTATTAGTATGCAGTTTTTCTTTAGCTGATAAAACACTTCTTATAGATCCTTTGCATAAACGGCGCCTAAATTTGAATAACAATACTTGATACAGATACTTAGCTTCACATTCATGTTTCAAGACAAAGGAATTTTCACATGAATGTGAGGTGAGGCTAGGACTTATTTTATTAATGATTAATTAATTATACGGTTTCTCTCGCTCAATTTGGAATTAATTTGCACTTATGAGTTTTTCAAAAAGCTGAAATTGCAGTTTAGTCAGCCCACTTATTTTATTTCTTGATCTAGATTTCCATCTAGCCTTTTTCTTTTAAGTTTTCCGATGGTCTGGAAAATCAAAATTGCCCAGCTGACAAATCAAAGACAGCGGCTGCTAGGATATGATTACGTTACTGTTACGTGATATAGCCGCCTTTCATAAATGCCTGCCAATTTAAAATTCTTTTGTATTGATTTAAATTAGCCTTACTAACCTAGTTTCAAAGTAAAAACTCTTTTGCATTATCAACTTCAAAATGAGGTTAGTAAGGCTAATTTTAATACTGGCAAAAGAATTTATAATTGGCCGCCAGTTATGAAAGTGGTCTATAACTTTATTATTTCTTGTTGTCTAAAGTAATCTATGGCATTCTGAAGCGTAGAGCGTACGAGATTAAACAGCGCTTTTTGCATGGGGCTAAAAAAAATGTTTGTTTATGTTTGCTTTAGTCAGTGCCACAATACCGCAGGTTACATCTTCCATTTGGTGTTCCGTTAAAGCGATACACATAGAAAGAACCACAGTTTTTCACTTCAATTTCGGTGGACCTCTTGCGACAAACTGAGCCCCTGCGGAAGTAGACCCTCCTTGTTACTATGTCTTCAGCCACTGTAAGATGGGTACCATCTAACCAGCCGGGTGCGTCAGTACCACAACTATGACGAGGGGGGCAAGACGTAGGCATTTGAGTTCCTGCTGCTCCCAGGAAACGAAACCAGCCAGGACTAAGTGAATCGTCACATAAATCGTTGCGTCTACTGTAAGTTGTCTTTCTGTTACCATCTTCTAGAGGTTCGTAATCTTCACTTTCTGATGGACAAACAGTAAGAGGAGTTCAGTGGAGCAGTGAAGATAATATATGTCAGAATTATTTTAATTTATTCATTAATTATAAAAATAATTCATCACGTTTAAAGAAGAGAAAATTATGACCGTGACGGTGTTTCGACACTGCTTTATCTAACCTAACCTGAACTGGCTGGACCAAAAAACAAATGAAACAATAACGCTATTCACAAGACATATACATTACCAATGGCAGGATACTAGCCACAAAGTATTGGCAAGTCCTAAATTATATTTTACTGATCACCAAGTATTAAATATTCTGCAGAAACCTTTGAAGAGATATTTCAGTTAAATATTCAAAGCTTTCTATTGTGCATTCCATTGAAAAAACAAAACAAAACAAAACAAAACAATTTTCTCTGAGGGGCTTAAACTCATTCATCCTTTGCAGAAATTTTGATATGACAATTGCGTGTCTCTCATTTTTTCACCGCTGCATTGCAACCATCCAATCAACTTGTGTTGATATAATTCTGTATTTTCTAATTTTCTACATCAATTTGTGGAAATTCATGAATTTCTATATTTCATAAGTATTCTGGCATGATTATGCACTAATTTCAACTATTTGTTGACTTAAACAAAAAAAAAATAGTGAAATCAAAGATGATGGATCCAAGATGCCAACAAAGCTGGTATCATGCATCTTGCAAAAGAAGCTCACGGCTATCTAATCAATGTAGATTTATTTCGCTGTTCCGGATCCCACACAGAACGACGTCCGAATGGGGGTCAATCAACCCCCCACTCCCACCCTCTCGTACCACTGTGGGGTATAAGTTCACTTTTCCGATTTCTAAAATACAGTGTTTGAGCAAAATTCCAAACTCCTCAAAGCTCGTCAAAAACACTCCGTTTCGCGTCATATTTTCAAATCTCAACTCGGTGTTTGAAATGTGGTCAGACACTGTCCTTTGTGTTTAATATATTGCGTAAAACAGAAAAGAAATTGTTGATTACATTTCTAAAACGCTGAGAAGAGAGTTGAACATAGTACGATCGGCGGCGGATCATTTTTTACTAGCTTCATATTCTTTGGAAATTTTATCAAGCACTTTCTTGGGTGTTTGATATATCGTCTGAATCGAAAGTTAAACTAAGAAGAAATCGGAGAAGTAAAAAAAAAAAAGAAATCTCTGTTGATTTCCCAAACACAGTCAGGATCACCATTTCCATTGTTGAAACTTTGCAAATTATAAAGGTGTTTGAGAAGTTATGCGGGTAAACAAATTAGAATGAGAGATCAACCATTCTTTGGCCTGCTGCGCACTTTATGTTTTTTACTTACTTGGTTTCTATTTCACACCATGAAGACATATCAGTTTTATGTATTCATGAATTCAAGAGGTGCCGAAAAAAATCGCGATCTGTGTTTAATGTCTTGTTTTAGGAGTAACATGTAGTCATCTTTAGCAATGAACATCGAGGCGTCATTTGAAATGCACCATCTAAAAAGTAATTTCATGGTAATTAAGGAAATTTATATAACCATGTAGCTTGTGACGTAACTAGACCCAGTACTTGGTTGCGGGAGTTTCTGTCATCCGGGATATACATATCGCTAAATGTGGTCCACCTTCTCATTTGTGCAGCATACTCGGCAATTCTTACCCAGCAAACAGAGCTCAGCGGAAGTAACACCCATATGAATTCACGTGTCAGGAACAAGATACATGGGGTTCAGAGCCACCTTAACTTTTCGAAAACTTAAGGTGGCTCTGAACCCCATGTACAGAATTTTTTTAAACTTTGCCAAAAGTTACATCTGATCCTGCTTACCAAAATTCTACAAAAAGAAAATAATTCACGGTGCCGTTTTTAAAATATAAGGGCTAAAAGCTAAAATTAAGGGTGTTTTTACCAGGTCATAGTGTTGCCATGGTAACCTATTGTGTCACGAAAATAATACCAACGTGTTCACCAGTGATTGGGCAGTTTTTTTGATACCATGATCGTAGCATCAATTGATAAAGAGTTGTAATTATGACCCATCAAAATCTAAGTCTTGGAATGTGCTGGAAACTGTTTTGAGCCACCTTAAATGATCTTGTGCTCCATGAGTTCTCAGCTCAGTGGATAAAGCGCCCGTTCGGTGTTCGGGAGGTCGTGGGTTTGATTCCTGTCTGGGTCTCTGATTTTTTTTTTTGTTGTTCCATGCTCGCGTCATGTTAATCAGTTCACTTTTCACAATGCAGATTTATTTACCCTTAGGTGCACGATTACAGATTCCTGTTCATCAATGTCTGGAATATTCTCCGCTCTGGTGATGAACATATTCCCTCATATTTGAGATGACGCGATTTAATTAAACAAAACGCTAATGCTAGTAGAAAATGTGAGTTATAGTGGAAAAGAGAAAATGAATATACGCGCCAGTTTCTCCAGACTCGTGCACTGTACGAGAAATGTAATAGATCATAGAATACGATTTACTTACACACGTTACCTGATGACGTATGCCAGCATGCTTTACCGTCCCCAGTGAAAGGATCGTTACATGAACAACTGTAGGAACCTGCAGTGTTTGTACATGAAGCTGAAGTGTGGCAGTCGTGTACATCGCTAAGGCACTCATCGATATCTGTGGCATTGAACAATAACTCAAAGATATCAGAAGGGCACGTGACAGGAGTTTGTTATCATGGCCTTGATTTCATGTACCTGAGTGTAAGCTTGCTTGAAAGCAATCAATAAAAGTAAAATGCTCCAAATAGAGATGTTGACGGAAAGACAGAAATTTTACGTTGAACTTTACTCATGGTGCAAAAATATTCATAAACACAAGGCGAGCCATTTTATTTAATAACGTTTCTAGCAAATGTATGAAAAGTGATTTTTTAGCTTAATAAAGGATATTATTTCACACAATTAATTATTTCATGTAGCTAAGTGACACAATCCCTTCCTTTCGTAATTCTTGGTTCTCGCTAATCAGTTCTTCATTTTCCCTTTTCAGCTGATGGATGATGTCCTCAGGCATTTGGATGAACTCGTCTCGGTGAATAGCATTTTGACACTAGTACAGAGATCGCTCCGCTCGGCGAGTTGCGTTCAGTTTTTGACGCTTCGTGCTTTTTTCACGATGTAGTCTATTCTTATGTAGACGGCCATCCCAACTCGAGAGCGAGCAGCCGACGATAATTGGTAGCCGACTTTAACCCAAGCTTTTCTGTAGGTTATCGAAAACTTGGCTGTGACTATGAAGCTTCCGCCATCGCCAGAGGTAATCACCATTAAGTTGAAGACAAAAGAATAGGTTGTTGCTGCCCATCAACGGTGCAGATATATTAAAGAAAGCAGGATTGATCGGGGATTCTACGAGCTCTGTTGAAAAGAGCTCCCGATCAATACGCTGAAATTGTGAGACTATTGAAACTGAGGCCGTTTCAGCGATTAAAGAAGACTTCAGTTTTAAGCAGCTTTTTTCCTCCAACCGCTAATTGGTTCAAGGAAGGGAACAATAGTTGCGACATTAGAGCCAATTAGATAGCAGTTGCCACTGAGCGGTTACCCACGGGAATTCATTTGTTGTTAATAAGTACGTTTTGAAAACACATCTCCGGGGGAGGGGGGGGGGGGTACTCCCATATATGGGCTATATAGGTACGTGCCGCTGAATAGGGTATGGTTGTTTGAGGTTCTTGGTCCCTAAATTAGACTGCTGGCAGTCCGTTTTTCTCTCGAAATTTCAGCAGGGATTATGAGGAGACACTATTTAGCCTAAAGGAGAATGGGACGAGACATGGGCGCGGCACCCACGCTCGCCTTCTTCCCCTTCTCGGCCATACTGCCATATCGCTCTTTTGCGTTCGCGATGACTAATCACTCGTCTAAACCCGGGCGTCTAAGTGACCCTAAAAGAAAAAACCGGCTGCAAGCAGACTATCCCTAAATAGGATATCTTTTTTATCCTTTTGTTGCTGTGTTCCTGGTGTGGTCCTTAGGGTAGCTAGATTGTATTATCTAATACTGGAGTGTTAAAATGCCCACCTAAACGAATGTTTGAGCCTTAAAAAGGGTATCAATTTTCTCTTTCTTGGTCCTTAAATAGGGTTAGGGTTCAAAAACCTTCGCGGCACACCACTATCCAAAATTGTCGGGAGCAACACAGCTAGACTTATTTAAATAAGTATAAGTAGTTTTATTTTTGTGTCAAACTTAAAGACCAGCCAAAGGAAAAAATCCTAATAGGAGACGCATGCGCGAATAATCGTATCGTTAAAGTTCGATTAGTTGAACAATGGAACTCGCAAAAAAGAAGGTTCTTCCGACCAAGGATAAAGGTCGACAGGCCGACGTCCTATTTTATGTTATTGCTTATTTTCAATTTCGCTAAAAATCGCTTCGATCGGTACAGAAAAAGTTGAGCGATGCTTCCGACTGCCGGCACTTTATTGCGACGATCGTTGAGATGGGGCTAAAATCTATCTCATTATAACGATCGCTTGAGTGTAATCACAGCGATCACAGCGATCACATCTCAAAAGCTTTTATAGTTTTTTTTAAGCAGTGTCTAATTACTACGTCAATTGCAATACAAATTTGGCGGCTTGTGGGCGATTGTTTGCGGAGACGGAGCTTAGAATATATATACTAGTATTCCCGCGAGAAGTTTAAAATAGGTCACTAATATTCTCATGGGAGTCTCCAAAGGACAAATTTCGAGTGAGCCCAACAATGCAGAGCAGACGTTTTCGAAATTCGCGTTTTGCGACTACTTCCAAACTTTGAAATCACTTGAAAATTTCTATGACGCTTTAAGGAATGTCAATTAAAAATAACCATATGGTAAAAAAGAAACCTAGCAATTGCGTGAAGAGAAATCACGCCTCAAAGTGCGCTGAGATCGGCTTTTCATACAAGCAAGATGCTAACATAGTCATATTTAACGGTAACATTTGCGACCTCTTCTAAAAGCGCCTGAGCAAAGCGGGAACTATACGCAGTTTAGTTGGCCTTTCTTCTTTAAAAGCCATATGGTAAAAGTAGCTTTTGAAAAGTAGTTTATCCGTAAACGTGCAAAACACAAGCCCTCCTCGACATTTTCAGCCTTTTTTTTCTCTATTGTTTGACGATCAATTTCTAATTAGCTTTCAAATTTAGCGCCGGCGTTTCATTGAAAGTCCCGGATATGTCGCTGAATTAATTCTGCGCGATGGCATTATCACACGGCGGCCATTTTGAGTCCATGGAGAACAAAATGCTTTGTTTTTTTCCCTCCAGTCTCGCACTGGATGAGAGCTCGAGGTGAGACGGGAATTTCAGCATTGCGTGATAAAGTTCTATTAGGTCTCCAGACCTTATTACAAAAGCAATCCCTCTCAAATTGTCCAAACCAGGACTTTTGTACGTGCTTTGCGTCCTATGCGATATTTGTTTTTAGACCCAACTAAAATTGGCCAGTAATTATAATATGTCGGTGTTATCTGTTCGAAGGCCACTATTTTCTGTCATTCACTAGTTTGAAAAGCTGCATGTTATGGCGCTTACCTTCCTCGCAGTGCTCACCCCAAAATCCAGCAGTGCATAGACATCGATATCCCCAAACAACACCTAAGATGATTCAGAATTTCTGATCCCCAAAAGAAGACAAAAAAGGGTTTAGAATTTGATCCCCAAAAACCACAGGAAAGGATTCAGTATTCCTGATCCCCCAAAGAACAGAGGATAAGATTCAGAATTTCTGATCCCCTACAACGACAAACAAAAGGATCCAGAATTTCTGATCCCCTACAACGACAAACAAAAGGATTCAGAATTTCTGATCCCCTACAAAGACGCACAAAAGTATTCAGAATTTTTGATCCCCGAAAGAACACAGGAGAAGATTCAGAATTTCTGATCCCCTACAATGACACACAAAATGATTCAGAATTTCTGATCTCCCACTGAACAGGATTCCCAACTTCTTATCCCCAACTAACATAGTCTCAAGAGGAATCAAAATTTCTGATCACCCAAACAACCCGAGGGAAAAAATTAGTTCCCTCTCTGGGCTCAAAGCAGTCACAAAATCGGAGGTTAAAGTCAATATTAAAGGATTCTGGAGTAAACTGTTCCACCACCACAAATTTTTATTCAATCACGAGTCTTATTACCAATGTACATGTAGTCACATTAAATCAATAAATATAATATCATTAAAGACATGGCTTAGAACTTGCTGCTTGCCTGAACAATGTCTAATCAAAATATTTTTTCTCGCTAACAACAAGCAAGAGCAAGCTAACTTCAATTTATGTAGCCTTCTCAGAAGCCATTAGACAGCAATAAACTATTTGGAAAAGTGAGGACCAGCTTTGATAACAAAACTTCCTCGTTGACTGCCCCTGAGTTCTTGTGTGTGTGAATTTTTTAACAGCAAACTCTGTTAACTGCTACATCTGTACACGCATACAATTGTCTTTTAAAATTGGTTATGTGCATGTAGGAAAGCTTCAGTCATTTGATTTGCTTCTTTGAAATATGAGTCATTTAGGCCTTAATTCTTTTCTTGCTTGAGTTATGGGGAATATAGTCACCTTTGTCACACAATGACCATGTTTAGCCCCATGAAAATGACAATGTTGCACACTGTCTTCAATAAATGTGGAAATCAGAAATTCTCAACCCTTTTGGAATTACCAGTATTTTGTAACTAGCCACCACTGGGTCAACTAATTATTTTCACTCAAAGGATGGGGAGATATAGCATTTTTTTTCTATGGGAAGGGGTGGGGGGTTGGATTTCTTTTGGACATCGAAACAGATAACTATTTTTTGATCTCATAGTGATGGATGGAAGAGATTATAAATCCTATTCCAATTGTAAATCATAAGGTGTTGATTATCTTTCAAGTTATCTGGGGATCATAAATTCAGAATTCTTGTAGAATTAAAAATAGATAGCTATGTTTATCCTGTCAACTGATCAAGGGGATCAGAAATTCTGAATCATTTAAGAATTATAAATAGATGACCGTTTTGTACTGATAAGTTATGCACGGGGGGATCAGAATTTTTGAGTCCCTTAAAGTCATATGGGATCAGGAATTATTACCTGATTTGGTGAGGGGAGGGGGATCAGAAATTCTGAATACTTTTTAGAACCATGACCAGATAGCCGTTTTTGCCCCGTTAGGTGGTGGGGATCAGAAATTCTGATTCCGTTTAGACGTATAAATAGATGACTGTTTTGCTCTGATAAGTTGTGGACTGGGTGATCAGAATTTTTGAATCTCTTAAAGTCTTGGGGGATCAGAAATTCTGAATTATTGTAGAAGTTATAAACAACTGTTTTGACCTGTATTCTGATTAAGGGGGATTAGAAATTCGGAATCCTTTTAGAATTATGGATAGATGACCGTTTTGTTCTGATGTGTTCTAGACCAAGTTACAGACCGAGCGATCAGAAACTCTGAATCTTTTAAAAAAAGGAAAGCGCCATGGACGATCATTTTTACTTAAATTGTACATTTTGGTTAAACTGGATGTATAGTCCCTGCTAGACTCGACTGAACACTTTTTTGTCTTCTTCCAATTAGCCAAAACCTGTTGGAAACACAAACTTTTTCAGAATCAAATACCAGAACTCTTCGGAATTTTCCCAAATTGGAATGCCACATTTTAGTTTGGAAGGCGTTACTTAAGCTAAATATACAACGACGGCGTTCAATTCCAAATGGAAATACGAAAAATTAGCCATCGTCGTCCACGTTCTGTAGACGACACAGGATTTGGTCATTTCACGTTCTAGTTTTGCTGAGGACAACAAAGAAATGTACAAAGATCTATGACGCATGTGCACAGCTATTGTGTTGCTCATTAAACCTTTTGTTTAGTGACGTTCTCATTGCCGTCGTCGTCGTGGTTTTGCTTAAGCTCCCTAATGTCCCTAATAAAATAGGGAGGTTGCGAAACCACGACGGCGACGGCAAGGACAACGTCGACAAAAATTGAATTTAAAGTTTATCTTCGAATCTCACGATACTCTAAAATCACTTACTTTGTTTATCACCGTACCGTCAAAACTATCACAAAACTAAATCCGGAAAACACCGATAAATTTAAAAATAATAATAATAATTTGGCCGTCGTGGTCCACGTTCTCCAGACGACGCAAGATTTGGTCATTTCACGTCGTTGTTTTGCAGAGGACGACAAAGAAATGTACAAAGAATTGTAACGCACGTGCACAGCTATTATTAGTTCTTTTGTTTAGTGACGCTGCCGTTGCCGTTGCCGTCGTGGTTTCGTAAACTCCCAAATATTTTTTCGTGACCTTTTATACAAAATAATATACTATATATGGTGAAACAAAACGTCTCTGGTTTGCTTGCGGTTAGTTCCACTCTTGTTTGCTTGCGGTTAGCTTTCATTTTGTGGTTTGGGTGACACACTATTACATAAACTTATTATTAAAACTTATTGTTAAAAAAAACCGAATATGGCAGCTGGCGATCCGATCGTGTATTGGATCAGTGAGCGCTTTTGAGTCCGCACAGCAAAATTTTCTTTCTTCTTCTTTCTTAGCCATTAAACAAAAAAAAAACTAATTGTCTTCTTTATGTGAATTAGAAAAAAAAAGTGTGTATGGTGGATGAAATGTGACAGAGGGAAGAAGGGCCCTCCGGTCTATCCCTTCAAGTGACTACAAATATCAAGACTGCGACGACATGACGACATTCAGCACTAAATGATAGTTCTTTCTCCTCACAAGTGGGCAGTACAGGCTCTAGAAATAGTCTCGATGATTTGTTCTTCACCGATTTTGGACGGTTATATGCTTGCCTGTGTACAGCCATATGCCAGTACTATTTGCCGAAATCCGAAAAGATCTACAAATTTGTTGTCTTAGTCTAATCGCACTAGTCAAGCCACTTATTTTATTTCTGGACCAAGATTCCCATCTAGCCTTTTTCTTTTAGTTTTCCGATGGTCTGGAAAATCAAAAATGCCCAGCTGACAAATCAAAGACAGTGGCCGTTAGGATATGAATACGTTACTGTCACGTGACATAATTATCGTGTCTTGTTGTCTAAAGTAACCTCTTTGCGTGTGCTATATATTCTCTATTCTTTTTATGACATTCTGCAGCGTAGGGCATACGAGAAAAGCGCTGTCTACATGAGGCTAAAAAAAATGTTTGTTTATGTTTGGTTTAGTCAGTGCCACAGTACCGCAGGTTACATTTTCTATTTGGTGTTCGGTTAAAGCGATACACATAGAAAGAACTGCAGTTTTTCACTTCAATTTCGATGGGCCATTTGTGACAATTTGAGTGCCAGTGGAAGTAAACCCTCCTGGTTACTATGTCTTCAGCCACTGTAGGATGTGTACCATTTAACCAGCCGGGTGCGTCAGTACCACAACGATGACGAGGGGGGCAAGACGTTGGCATTTGAGTTCCTGCTGCTCCCTGGAAACGAAACCAGCCAGGACCAAGTGAATCGTCACAAAGATGGTCGTGTCTCCTGTAAGTTGTCTTTCTGTTACCATCTTCTAGAGGTTCGTAATCTTCACATTCTGATGGACAAACAGTAAGAGGAGGTCAATGGAGCAGTGAAGATAATAATTGTCAAAATCATTAATAATTCAACAAATTTAAGAAAAGGAAATTGTGTACTGGCATAATTTATCTAACCCTAACTGGCGGTACCAAAAAACAAATGAAACAATAACGCTATCCACAAGACATATACATTACTTCTGGCAGGATACTACAAAGCATTAGCAAATCCTAAATTATATTTTACTAATAGCCAAGTATTAAATTTTCTGCAGAAGCCGTTGGGGAGATATTTCAGTTAAATATTCAAAGCTTTCTATCGTCCCTTGCATTGAAAAACAAACAAACAAAAAATTTACTCTGAGGGATAGACGAAAATTATTATTCAACTTATCGCTGATTAGGTCCATTACAACGAGAGGATCCGGTACTTCTGTTTTGTCACGGTGGTCCTTGCAAAAATTAATACGTCTAAAATTACTCCGAGGGGCTTAAGGTGGCTCAAAAACAGTTTTCAGCACTTAAATTTGGATGGGTCCTTATAACCACTCTTTATCACTTGATCCTACAATCATGGTATCAAAACACTGCCCAATCATTGGTGAACACGGTGTTATCATTTTCGTGACACAATAGGTTACTATAGTAACAGTATGACCTCCTAAAAACACCCTTAATGGCAGCTTTAGGGGCTTATAATCCTAAAACGGCACGGTGAATGTTTTTCTATTATTAACTTTTGATAAGCACGATAAGACGCATTCTCGTCCCCAGAGCCCACGATCCTTCTGGCCGGTGGTTGGGATCGAGAGCTCTGGCCGGACCCGATTTTCTGAGCATGCGCAGAGTATTCGTTTCGCATTCTCAACCAATCAGATTTGCTAGATTTGACGGGAAGTCCGTGAATCGCGGACTTCTGGTTTTGGACCAAACCAGAGCTCTCGATCCCAACCACAGGCCAGAAGGATCGTAGGCTCTGGGAACGAGAATGGATAAGACGCAACTTTTGGCAAAGTTTAAAAAAATTCTGTACATGGGGTTCAGAGCCATCTTAAATTTTCGAAAATTTAAGATGGCTCTGAACACCATGTACAAAAAAGATAGTCGAAAGTACGATCCGTGGCGGATCATTTTTTACTAGCTTCATATTCTTTGGAAACTTTGTCTAACACTTTCTTGAGTGTTTGATATATCGTTTGAACCGAAATTTAAACTATGAAGAAAACGAAGAAATAAAAGAAGAGAAAAAAATCTCAGTTAATGTCCCAAACACAGTCAGGATGACGATTTTCATTGTTGAAACTTTGTAAATTATAAAGAGGAATGAGAGATCAACCATTCGTTGGCCTGCTGTGTATTCTTATGTTTTTACTTAACTGTTTTTTACTCAATTTTATGTACTTTTGCATTCAAGGTGCCTAAAACTAATCATGCGATCTGTGTTTAATGTCTCGTTTTCCAAGCAAGAAACAGTAATCTTCATGTTCCCTCATATTAGAGACCGATTGCACAGATTTAATTAAACAAAACACGCGAATGCTAGTAGAAAATTTGAATTCTAGTGGAAAAAAATGAATATACGCGCCAGTTTTGACTTTCTCCAGACTCATGTAATGAAGAGAAAATGTAATAGATCAGAGAATACGATTTACTCACACATGAAACTTATTACGTTACCTGATGACGTATGCCAGCATGCTTTTCCGTCTCCAGTGTAAGGAACGTTACATGAACAACTGTAAGATCCTACAGTGTTTTTACATGAAGCTGAAATGTGGCAGTCGTGTACATCGCTGATGCACTCATCGATATCTGTTGGCATTGAATAAGAACTCAAACATATCAGAAGGACCCGTGACAGGAGTACGCTATCGTGACCTTGATTTGATAGTGTTAACTAGAGACGTTGACAGAAAGATAGAGATTTTCCGTTAAACTTCTCTCACGGTGCAAAAATATTCATAAACTCAATGCAAGCCATTTTAGTTAATTACCTTTCTAGCAAATGAATTAAAAGTGAGTTTTTAGCCTAATTAGGGGCATTATCTTACACAACGAATTATTTCATGTAGCTAAGTGACACGATCCCTTCCAGCGCTCTCAGTTAGGAAAATTTTTCTGATATACGGGATATTACTTCATGGGTTCTAAAGTGAAGAAAAACGTGATTTTAACACTTCTCGTGGATGCATGCTCTAAACTAGGGAAGACTACCAATTTCATTTTCCAAAAACGTGCAAGACTTGAATACGCAATCTTGCTTCTAATAGGTCTAAGGCGTCACTTCGGTGAATAACTGTTAAATATATTGTAGGCCCCACCCAAGTGACACGCTCTTATCATACCAGGAAAAAAGTAGCTCTTAAAGTATAATTTCTTTACCAGAATCTTAAAAGAATGGAACATTTTACCATCATTCTTATTAGATCAGCCTTCTGTGGACGCTTTCAAATCTGCTGTTACGAACTATTTTAGTCTTTCTCACTGACAGTATTTATCATTATCATCAACCATTAATTTAATTTTAGTCACATTTAATAGCACCGGCCTTTTCTTGTATGTCTTTTTTTTAATCTTTCACAGTGATGGGAAAGCTTTGGGAATTATAATATATAAATAGATTATAGAACACGAGCGTCTGAATGGGGGGTCTACATGTCGTTTTTCGGAATTTGTTTCTTCGTTTTCCCGGTAGTCAGTAATATTTTTCGCCCTTTGTCGCTGGTCGGTTAACCCCATTTACACCCTGTGACATGACTCAATTAGAGGCGCCTCAAACAAGAGAAACAATTCTTTGTGAATACGCTTCTCCCATGCTCTCCAAACTTCCTGCTTATCTTCAAAGCTCGATATACGTATGCTAAACATAAACGAATTATTGGATATTTGCTGTTAGTTATCGAGTGCCAACAACCTTCTTGAAACGTCTTTTTTGTCGTTGTATGTTTGACAAATCAACCTACCAACGCAACTTGAGCCATCCCAACTGTATCCAGATTTACAAATGCAAGTAAATGAGCCTTCGGTGTTATGACAAATGGCGTCGGCGTTGCAACCACCATTATTGATACTGCACTCGTCTACATCTACAAAATCAGAGTAGAAAAACAAAACAAGAGTTACAATTTCAATTTCCAAATTGAAATCAAAAACATCATCGCAATTGTCTTCCAGACAGGAACGATAAGAATGAAAGAATGTGAGCGACGACTGTGCGGAACATTTTCATACCAGAGCAGTCCAATCCATTGCCCTCATATCCGGACTTACAAGTACAGCTAAATGAGCCCAAGGTAAACTGGCAGTTAGCGTTGGCATGGCAACCGCCATTGTTGATACTGCACTCGTCTATATCTAAGTACAGTAGAAACGAGATAGGAGACAATGTCAATTTTAACAAGGGAAAAAAACCCTATCCATAATTCTAACTCACTGAAAACCTTTGGGGAAACAAAAGTCAACGACATCAAACATCAGCAACAGAAAAAAAAATATACAACAACAACAACAATTAAAAAAAAAAAACAATCGCTAACAGTATTATAGAGTTTTTTTGTTACCCATGAGATAGGACTTGCTAAGCCGGATTTCAATTATCGTTATTATAAACTCTCTGATGGGGTGCTTTTACCTTCTTCGCCTTGCTCTCCCCGGGACCCAGGACTACACGAACATCGATAACCAAGGGCGGATCTAAAGATAGGGTGCAGGGGGTGCGCACCCTACCCCCCCCCCCTCCCTGAGCGGTGCAACCCCTACTAACAACAACAACAACAACAACAACAACAAGAACTAGCTTTATTTGCATGACCATAAATACATACAGTGTTGCAAAAGCTTTTATAAACGAAGACTAAAACAGTAACAATTATCGCGATCCTAAGAAAAATCCTGGATCCGCCCCTGGATAACCTTTATCTGTAAACCGGCTTGACAAATAAAAAAATAAAATTAAGAGCAACAACAAAACAGTCACTAACAGTATTATAAAGTTTTTTGTTACCCATGCATGAGATAGAAACTGCTGAAGATTTTAATTATCTTTAATATTTACTAACTCTCCGATGCGCTTACCTTCCTCGCAGTGCTTCCCCCGGAACCCAAGAGGACACAAACATCGATATCCCTTGCCTGTAAAACCGGATTGACAAATACCATTGTTCTCGCACTGTGGTCTGTTCTTTCCACAAGCATTCTTCAACAGGGGAACAAAGAGAAAGGGAGTAATTATTACTGTCATCATAATTTGTTTAATGCACGATCATGCAGTATTCTGACGTGGGGTGGGTTAGAGGGGGTTGTGGGATGGGGTCAGTAGCTTATTTCAGAATAAAGTTTTATTGGGCGCGGTTTTGTCTCCCAAAACACAGTAAGACTAACAAACAATTTCCTTCGATTTCTTTAACATGTTTAATTTATGTTCTTATTCGATGTTTCTAGCTATGCCTTCTTTTAGACAAAAACCTGAACTTTTAAAATTGGGCCTCAGTGCTCGATATTTCTGACAGTTGCTCTTAATGTTTGCCGCATCTTCAAACTAACAGAGGATTGCAAGTAATTCACCATGTCACCATTAGTTAAAAAGCGATGAAATTCTACTAGGCAACCTGTACCGCATTATTCGTTTAACACTCGTGCTTTAAATAATGTTTTTGCTCCTCACCTTTGCGCCACGATAACAGTACACAGGGTCACTCTTCAAGTGTCCGTCGTGCTCCAAGTGTGTGGAGTTGTTTAGTTCACATTCATGTGTTCCGCTGTCAAGATCTTTATCTTTAATGTTAAGACTGACACAGTTGTCATCCCTATAGCAAAGAAGCTCACAATCGATCCAAGTCCTTGACACGTATGGTTCTAATCCTGTGTTTCATTAAACGTCTTTCCGCGAAGAAGTAGTAAGCAGGGAAGTACAGCTCGCGATTTCGATCTGAAATAAATTATTAAGTGGTTGATACAAGAACTACTAAGGCTAAAGTAGGTTGACTCAATAGATGTATATAAAAAAAGAAAGAACGGTTGATTCAATGAATGACTGATGGAAGGAAGGAAGGAAGGAAGGAAGGAAGGAAGGAAGGAAGGAAGGAAGGAAGGAAGGAAGAAATGCATCAATGGACAAATGAAACAATTGAACAAAAACGCTTTCGCTGACTCTGTGGGATGGCAAGGTATCGACTGGAGTAGAACTAAAATTTCTCTTTTCTAGTGAAATTATGCGACATTAGTGATAAGAGAAGAGAACGACCGCCTGCAAACATGGACGTCATGTTTGGAGAGAGATTCAATTTACAGAGGGTCTTAAAGTTTTCCTTAGTCTTAGTTCGTTGTAAACTCTAACTTCACTGACGCCTCAGAAGCAATGAGCCAGTTTTTCTACGAGATCTCGACAGACTCACCTTTCCTTTTCTCAAAAAAATAAGAAACAAAGGTCAAACAAACCCTACAAACAGGAACGTTTTCCATAATTTCGTGAAGTATAAGCTACTAAAAAAAAATAGATCGTATATATGTAAAACGGTGGGTTTTCATACTAATGGATACTTAAGAGAATTTTTCAGCTCACCGTTGGCGTCGATTGGACAAAGCACCCCTAAATTCCATAACACGAAAACGAAGAGTGGAAAGAAACGCATGATGACACCTGAACCGACGACTTCAATTCTAACCTCTTAGTGAAAAGCCAACATAGCCTTGAATTAGCATCCGCTTGCGTCCCAGTCTAATTTAAACTCCAGACTAACAAAAAGCTTTCAGCAGGCGTAAGTCATGGAAAGTATATGTCTATTAAACAGATACCACCTGCTGTTAAAAGGCGTATCTTATTTACATTTTTTTTCTCATTGTGTGTTCAGTAAGGTTTTCGTTTTAACACATTTCCTCAGTTTTTACATGTACATATAATGCTTCTAAGCAAACCATTCAATGTAATCCACGCTGCTACATCAATCTTCTAAGCCTATCTTGGAAGCCCAAACTGATTTTTACTATAAAGTCTCGTACCTGAATTCCCAAAAATACTCAGGACTTTCTTACAGCTGCAGAGTTCACCACTGTTATTTTGGTGCCATGGAAACCCACGATTCGGCGTCTTTGAGCAGGCAAGCCCGAGTTGAAAATATTTTAATGTTAAAATCCTCATTAGCACGTCAACCTCAATTTTTTTTTATGACGACAGAATGAAAGATGCGGCGAATGCAGCCATGACACTACTGGAAATATGACCTTAAAAAATTCAGGCTTTGAACAAAGCCTGAACTTTCTTCAGGTCATTTTTCCAGTAGTGTCATGGCTGCATTCGCATCTTTCATTCTTTCATCATTTAATTGCTACTGTTGGACATCTATTTCCATCAATTTTTTACGTCTATTCTTTTTAATCTAAATTAGCTCGTTTAAACAATCTATATCCTTAGTCGACATCTCTCTGTTTTCTTGTTGATTAAGGTGTATAGTGATAATGTGGATGTTAACGGGATGTTTGGTTAGGGACGGACTATTAAAAAACGTATGGCGTGGGCAGAAAAATACCAGTAACATTTCATGCTATGGAAAACTAGCAGCTAGAATGCCTGTAAAATACTTAAGGGTGGAAGTAAAATAATTTTATTTGTACCTCTAAGAGAAGATATTCAAGCCGAGATCCAATTGTTAACTAAAATAGCGTGGGAAACTACACCAAAGAATGCGTGCCCTCTTGCGAATTCCACTTCCTATAAGATGAATAATGGTCGTTCTCTTGTATTATGAATAGTTACGTTACCTGTGCGTAAAACATTTTCATTTTTGCAAGTTTTTATGTACTTGTTAACCATTAGAATGTGAATTACGAAGTTTCGTCTTCGGCCCAAACCAAGCGTATTTCTTAATTATTTTACGCTTTGTACATGTTGTGAATTATTTACGACTAGACAGGAACTTTGCAAGTCCTGCAAATTAAACACTTTATCATAACCAAAAATTTGAGCTCAAAGCCATAGTTTGCATTACCACAATTAAAAAAAGATCTTCCTTCCATTTCTAGGAGGAAGCTGGTATGCTAAAACGGATGAAAAGGGACAAAACTGGAAGAAAGTTAAGGGTAAAAAAAGTAAACTAAAATATATTAATACTCGCTGATGGCAGACGGAATATCTCATTATTGTATTCCATGGCTTTTAATTTCAAAAGTTGCCTTCTAAATGCTATCAATTTTAGAGTGGGGAGAAATAGATTGGCAGAAGTAGCACGATGCTACAAACAATGAAGCCTTTTATAAGGTAGACGTCTTTCCAAGAGTATTTTGAACGCATTACACGGTTAATTTGATGTCATTAAAACAAAGGGGAGAATTTTGGACATCATAGTAGAGCCGTCCGAAGGGCCACCAAGCGGAGGCCCATACTCATCGCTTTTCTTAACGTAATAAATGGCTAGCAATACTGCTCGTGGCCGAGCACTCACGACCACGATGTCGCACAACATGGCGGCCACACTCCAGCTAATACGATGTGCGATCTTAGGCAACAGTGTACATCTTTGATATTGGACATCCATTTTATGGTCAGTTGACACCTGTCATAACAGGTTATCCGCTGATCAGTATCACGTGACCATATTGCGGATTGATGCGCTATCCAAGTAACTTCTTCTCGATTAGATTGCTGGCTAAAGCCAGGTTAATTTACTGTAATTACGGCCAGCTTGTTGCTAACCCTACAAGTTAACGGAAAAAATAATTTTTTCCTGTATAAAAATGTTTTTCACTGCTTATGTTTTGTGTAGCTTAAGATTATTTAAACCCTGCATTAAAAAAAAGTCAAAATTTTCACTTACCCTGGGTCATTTTAATCAGGCTTTGAAGAATCCGGCCAAGAAGCTGTCTGTTTTATCACAAGCATGACATGCTGCCTATACTATAGATTATTGCTGACACTGTCAGGTAGCTATATGCCCGAAGTAACTAGTCTAAGCAAATCGAACCTTTATTGAGTTTGAAGCTTGGCTAAAATTATTTATCATCATGTTCTGACAATCCTTTAGAAAGTTAAAAATTCGCTTAAAGCAGACGTTTATAATAAACCATTTTACAGTTGGGTGCTTAGTTACCTGGCCATGAATGCAAGCGAGGCTAGAGGTGACCTTGCTTTGATAAAGACCTCTCTGCTTTTCTCATTTAAATGCCAAATAGTTAGCATAAGAAAAACTTGATCTATACAACAAAAAATGTGAGGTCAGAGGTCAGAGGTCTATACAACGAAAAATGTGCCGTCAGTTTTATTATCGTATTGTAAGTATTTGGAACGCTATTAGCCCTACATTGAAATTAAGTCAATGTGTAGGTAGTTTTAAAAGCAATCTTAAATTAGACCTTTTAAAAAAGTTCTTGTCTTAATGTAGAGTTTATTTTGTCTTTTTTACTTATTATTGTTACGTTTCTTAATTGCATTGTCACTGAAAAGCCCCCATGGGGAGTTGTCAATAAAGTATTGTATTGTATTGTATTGTATAGGTTTGTATCAAAACAAGGTCACCTCCAGTCTCGCTGCCATTCAGAGGCCAGGTCACAAGGCAGTCAACAGTAAAATGGTCTATTCTCTGATAAGAAAGTAAGCTAGAATAACAATGATAACAATAACGATAACCGTAACTATAAACATAAAATCACATAAAAACACAAATAGAACAAGAGAAAGAGCGAAAACAACAAAAATAATAATAATCGTCATCATCATCATTATCATCGAAAACTCATTAATAACAGGAGCCATATAATTAATATGCACATTGACCTATCACAAGGTTGATAATACATCACGTGCAGTTACTTCAGATTGATAAACCTCCTCCTTATTAGTATGCAGTTTTTCTTTAGCTGATAAAACACTTCTTATAGATCCTTTGCATAAACGGCGCCTAAATTTGAATAACAATACTTGATACATACTTAGCTCCACATTCATGTTTCAAGACAAAGGAATTTTTACATGAATGTAAGGTGAGGCTAGGACTTATTTTATTAATGATTAATTAATTATACGGTTTCTCTCGCTCAATTTGGAATTAATTTGTACTTATGAGTTTTTCAAAAAGCTGAAATTGCAGTTTAGTCAGTCCACTTATTTTATTTCTTGATCTAGATTTCCATCTAGCCTTTTTCTTTTAAGTTTTCCGATGGTCTGGAAAATCAAAATTGCCCAGCTGACAAATCAAAGACAGCGGCTGCTAGGATATGATTACGTTACTGTTACGTGATATAGCCGCCTTTCATAAATGCCTGCCAATTTAAAATTCTTTTGTATTGATTTAAATTAGCCTTACTAACCTAGTTTCAAAGTAAAAACTCTTTTGCATTATCAACTTCAAAATGAGGTTAGTAAGGCTAATTTTAATACTGGCAAAAGAATTTATAATTGGCCGCCAGTTATGAAAGTGGTCTATAACTTTATTATTTCTTGTTGTCTAAAGTAATCTATGGCATTCTGAAGCGTAGAGCGTACGAGATTAAACAGCGCTTTTTGCATGGGGCTAAAAAAAATGTTTGTTTATGTTTGCTTTAGTCAGTGCCACAATACCGCAGGTTACATCTTCCATTTGGTGTTCCGTTAAAGCGATACACATAGAAAGAACCACAGTTTTTCACTTCAATTTCGGTGGACCTCTTGCGACAAACTGAGCCCCTGCGGAAGTAGACCCTCCTTGTTACTATGTCTTCAGCCACTGTAAGATGGGTACCATCTAACCAGCCGGGTGCGTCAGTACCACAACTATGACGAGGGGGGCAAGACGTAGGCATTTGAGTTCCTGCTGCTCCCAGGAAACGAAACCAGCCAGGACTAAGTGAATCGTCACATAAATCGTTGCGTCTACTGTAAGTTGTCTTTCTGTTACCATCTTCTAGAGGTTCGTAATCTTCACTTTCTGATGGACAAACAGTAAGAGGAGTTCAGTGGAGCAGTGAAGATAATATATGTCAGAATTATTTTAATTTATTCATTAATTATAAAAATAATTCATCACGTTTAAAGAAGAGAAAATTATGACCGTGACGGTGTTTCGACACTGCTTTATCTAACCTAACCTGAACTGGCTGGACCAAAAAACAAATGAAACAATAACGCTATTCACAAGACATATACATTACCAATGGCAGGATACTAGCCACAAAGTATTGGCAAGTCCTAAATTATATTTTACTGATCACCAAGTATTAAATATTCTGCAGAAACCTTTGAAGAGATATTTCAGTTAAATATTCAAAGCTTTCTATTGTGCATTCCATTGAAAAAACAAAACAAAACAAAACAAAACAATTTTCTCTGAGGGGCTTAAACTCATTCATCCTTTGCAGAAATTTTGATATGACAATTGCGTGTCTCTCATTTTTTCACCGCTGCATTGCAACCATCCAATCAACTTGTGTTGATATAATTCTGTATTTTCTAATTTTCTACATCAATTTGTGGAAATTCATGAATTTCTATATTTCATAAGTATTCTGGCATGATTATGCACTAATTTCAACTATTTGTTGACTTAAACAAAAAAAAAATAGTGAAATCAAAGATGATGGATCCAAGATGCCAACAAAGCTGGTATCATGCATCTTGCAAAAGAAGCTCACGGCTATCTAATCAATGTAGATTTATTTCGCTGTTCCGGATCCCACACAGAACGACGTCCGAATGGGGGTCAATCAACCCCCCACTCCCACCCTCTCGTACCACTGTGGGGTATAAGTTCACTTTTCCGATTTCTAAAATACAGTGTTTGAGCAAAATTCCAAACTCCTCAAAGCTCGTCAAAAACACTCCGTTTCGCGTCATATTTTCAAATCTCAACTCGGTGTTTGAAATGTGGTCAGACACTGTCCTTTGTGTTTAATATATTGCGTAAAACAGAAAAGAAATTGTTGATTACATTTCTAAAACGCTGAGAAGAGAGTTGAACATAGTACGATCGGCGGCGGATCATTTTTTACTAGCTTCATATTCTTTGGAAATTTTATCAAGCACTTTCTTGGGTGTTTGATATATCGTCTGAATCGAAAGTTAAACTAAGAAGAAATCGGAGAAGTAAAAAAAAAAAAAGAAATCTCTGTTGATTTCCCAAACACAGTCAGGATCACCATTTCCATTGTTGAAACTTTGCAAATTATAAAGGTGTTTGAGAAGTTATGCGGGTAAACAAATTAGAATGAGAGATCAACCATTCTTTGGCCTGCTGCGCACTTTATGTTTTTTACTTACTTGGTTTCTATTTCACACCATGAAGACATATCAGTTTTATGTATTCATGAATTCAAGAGGTGCCGAAAAAAATCGCGATCTGTGTTTAATGTCTTGTTTTAGGAGTAACATGTAGTCATCTTTAGCAATGAACATCGAGGCGTCATTTGAAATGCACCATCTAAAAAGTAATTTCATGGTAATTAAGGAAATTTATATAACCATGTAGCTTGTGACGTAACTAGACCCAGTACTTGGTTGCGGGAGTTTCTGTCATCCGGGATATACATATCGCTAAATGTGGTCCACCTTCTCATTTGTGCAGCATACTCGGCAATTCTTACCCAGCAAACAGAGCTCAGCGGAAGTAACACCCATATGAATTCACGTGTCAGGAACAAGATACATGGGGTTCAGAGCCACCTTAACTTTTCGAAAACTTAAGGTGGCTCTGAACCCCATGTACAGAATTTTTTTAAACTTTGCCAAAAGTTACATCTGATCCTGCTTACCAAAATTCTACAAAAAGAAAATAATTCACGGTGCCGTTTTTAAAATATAAGGGCTAAAAGCTAAAATTAAGGGTGTTTTTACCAGGTCATAGTGTTGCCATGGTAACCTATTGTGTCACGAAAATAATACCAACGTGTTCACCAGTGATTGGGCAGTTTTTTTGATACCATGATCGTAGCATCAATTGATAAAGAGTTGTAATTATGACCCATCAAAATCTAAGTCTTGGAATGTGCTGGAAACTGTTTTGAGCCACCTTAAATGATCTTGTGCTCCATGAGTTCTCAGCTCAGTGGATAAAGCGCCCGTTCGGTGTTCGGGAGGTCGTGGGTTTGATTCCTGTCTGGGTCTCTGATTTTTTTTTTTGTTGTTCCATGCTCGCGTCATGTTAATCAGTTCACTTTTCACAATGCAGATTTATTTACCCTTAGGTGCACGATTACAGATTCCTGTTCATCAATGTCTGGAATATTCTCCGCTCTGGTGATGAACATATTCCCTCATATTTGAGATGACGCGATTTAATTAAACAAAACGCTAATGCTAGTAGAAAATGTGAGTTATAGTGGAAAAGAGAAAATGAATATACGCGCCAGTTTCTCCAGACTCGTGCACTGTACGAGAAATGTAATAGATCATAGAATACGATTTACTTACACACGTTACCTGATGACGTATGCCAGCATGCTTTACCGTCCCCAGTGAAAGGATCGTTACATGAACAACTGTAGGAACCTGCAGTGTTTGTACATGAAGCTGAAGTGTGGCAGTCGTGTACATCGCTAAGGCACTCATCGATATCTGTGGCATTGAACAATAACTCAAAGATATCAGAAGGGCACGTGACAGGAGTTTGTTATCATGGCCTTGATTTCATGTACCTGAGTGTAAGCTTGCTTGAAAGCAATCAATAAAAGTAAAATGCTCCAAATAGAGATGTTGACGGAAAGACAGAAATTTTACGTTGAACTTTACTCATGGTGCAAAAATATTCATAAACACAAGGCGAGCCATTTTATTTAATAACGTTTCTAGCAAATGTATGAAAAGTGATTTTTTAGCTTAATAAAGGATATTATTTCACACAATTAATTATTTCATGTAGCTAAGTGACACAATCCCTTCCTTTCGTAATTCTTGGTTCTCGCTAATCAGTTCTTCATTTTCCCTTTTCAGCTGATGGATGATGTCCTCAGGCATTTGGATGAACTCGTCTCGGTGAATAGCATTTTGACACTAGTACAGAGATCGCTCCGCTCGGCGAGTTGCGTTCAGTTTTTGACGCTTCGTGCTTTTTTCACGATGTAGTCTATTCTTATGTAGACGGCCATCCCAACTCGAGAGCGAGCAGCCGACGATAATTGGTAGCCGACTTTAACCCAAGCTTTTCTGTAGGTTATCGAAAACTTGGCTGTGACTATGAAGCTTCCGCCATCGCCAGAGGTAATCACCATTAAGTTGAAGACAAAAGAATAGGTTGTTGCTGCCCATCAACGGTGCAGATATATTAAAGAAAGCAGGATTGATCGGGGATTCTACGAGCTCTGTTGAAAAGAGCTCCCGATCAATACGCTGAAATTGTGAGACTATTGAAACTGAGGCCGTTTCAGCGATTAAAGAAGACTTCAGTTTTAAGCAGCTTTTTTCCTCCAACCGCTAATTGGTTCAAGGAAGGGAACAATAGTTGCGACATTAGAGCCAATTAGATAGCAGTTGCCACTGAGCGGTTACCCACGGGAATTCATTTGTTGTTAATAAGTACGTTTTGAAAACACATCTCCGGGGGAGGGGGGGGGGGGTACTCCCATATATGGGCTATATAGGTACGTGCCGCTGAATAGGGTATGGTTGTTTGAGGTTCTTGGTCCCTAAATTAGACTGCTGGCAGTCCGTTTTTCTCTCGAAATTTCAGCAGGGATTATGAGGAGACACTATTTAGCCTAAAGGAGAATGGGACGAGACATGGGCGCGGCACCCACGCTCGCCTTCTTCCCCTTCTCGGCCATACTGCCATATCGCTCTTTTGCGTTCGCGATGACTAATCACTCGTCTAAACCCGGGCGTCTAAGTGACCCTAAAAGAAAAAACCGGCTGCAAGCAGACTATCCCTAAATAGGATATCTTTTTTATCCTTTTGTTGCTGTGTTCCTGGTGTGGTCCTTAGGGTAGCTAGATTGTATTATCTAATACTGGAGTGTTAAAATGCCCACCTAAACGAATGTTTGAGCCTTAAAAAGGGTATCAATTTTCTCTTTCTTGGTCCTTAAATAGGGTTAGGGTTCAAAAACCTTCGCGGCACACCACTATCCAAAATTGTCGGGAGCAACACAGCTAGACTTATTTAAATAAGTATAAGTAGTTTTATTTTTGTGTCAAACTTAAAGACCAGCCAAAGGAAAAAATCCTAATAGGAGACGCATGCGCGAATAATCGTATCGTTAAAGTTCGATTAGTTGAACAATGGAACTCGCAAAAAAGAAGGTTCTTCCGACCAAGGATAAAGGTCGACAGGCCGACGTCCTATTTTATGTTATTGCTTATTTTCAATTTCGCTAAAAATCGCTTCGATCGGTACAGAAAAAGTTGAGCGATGCTTCCGACTGCCGGCACTTTATTGCGACGATCGTTGAGATGGGGCTAAAATCTATCTCATTATAACGATCGCTTGAGTGTAATCACAGCGATCACAGCGATCACATCTCAAAAGCTTTTATAGTTTTTTTTAAGCAGTGTCTAATTACTACGTCAATTGCAATACAAATTTGGCGGCTTGTGGGCGATTGTTTGCGGAGACGGAGCTTAGAATATATATACTAGTATTCCCGCGAGAAGTTTAAAATAGGTCACTAATATTCTCATGGGAGTCTCCAAAGGACAAATTTCGAGTGAGCCCAACAATGCAGAGCAGACGTTTTCGAAATTCGCGTTTTGCGACTACTTCCAAACTTTGAAATCACTTGAAAATTTCTATGACGCTTTAAGGAATGTCAATTAAAAATAACCATATGGTAAAAAAGAAACCTAGCAATTGCGTGAAGAGAAATCACGCCTCAAAGTGCGCTGAGATCGGCTTTTCATACAAGCAAGATGCTAACATAGTCATATTTAACGGTAACATTTGCGACCTCTTCTAAAAGCGCCTGAGCAAAGCGGGAACTATACGCAGTTTAGTTGGCCTTTCTTCTTTAAAAGCCATATGGTAAAAGTAGCTTTTGAAAAGTAGTTTATCCGTAAACGTGCAAAACACAAGCCCTCCTCGACATTTTCAGCCTTTTTTTTCTCTATTGTTTGACGATCAATTTCTAATTAGCTTTCAAATTTAGCGCCGGCGTTTCATTGAAAGTCCCGGATATGTCGCTGAATTAATTCTGCGCGATGGCATTATCACACGGCGGCCATTTTGAGTCCATGGAGAACAAAATGCTTTGTTTTTTTCCCTCCAGTCTCGCACTGGATGAGAGCTCGAGGTGAGACGGGAATTTCAGCATTGCGTGATAAAGTTCTATTAGGTCTCCAGACCTTATTACAAAAGCAATCCCTCTCAAATTGTCCAAACCAGGACTTTTGTACGTGCTTTGCGTCCTATGCGATATTTGTTTTTAGACCCAACTAAAATTGGCCAGTAATTATAATATGTCGGTGTTATCTGTTCGAAGGCCACTATTTTCTGTCATTCACTAGTTTGAAAAGCTGCATGTTATGGCGCTTACCTTCCTCGCAGTGCTCACCCCAAAATCCAGCAGTGCATAGACATCGATAACCCTTGTCTGTAAAACCTGCCTGACAAACTCCGTTGTTCTCGCATTGTCGCCTCTTATTTCCACACGCGTTCTTAAACAAGAGAACAGAGATGAACGAAATTCTTTTAACTCTTACTGTTAACAATCCTGAGGATTTCCATACAAAATTAATATCAGATTTCAATATGAAATCGAACAGACGTGAACGTTGAGGTTTTCAGTGACGCCAGAGGAACTCTTGAATTTTACTGGGAGCTAGAGTCTACTAATATTTTGACAAACAATTTTATTAGATTTCTTAAAGGAAACAAAAAAATATATAGTCCTCTTTTCAGCCGTGATTTGACTGAGGTTGGAAAAGAAAGAAGTAGAAAAAAAATGAAAGCTAAGAAATACGGGTTAAAAACTTTTGTGCCTCAATGCTCGATATTTACTGATAGCAGCTTCTAATATTTACTGAACCTTTAAACAAATGAAGGGGGGAGGGGTTAAGAGAAAGATTTCCAACAGTTTACTATGCCACTGTTAGTAAAACAGCAAATGATATTCTAACAATCGAACTCTTCGTTGGAAGCTCTTAAAATAGGTTGTTAACGTCTGTAATCTGAAAAAGGATTAACCCATCACCGCAGAAGTTAATTAAACGGTTTCTTTTTTTATTTATATCATTACCTTTGCGCCCCGATAATGGAAGTTTTGGTCGTTCTCTAAGTCTCCTTCATGCTCCAGGTGAGTGGAGTTATTTAGTTCACATTCATGTGTTCCGCTACCAAGATCTTTATTTTTAATGTTAAGACTGACACAATTGTCATCCTGATAGCAAAGAAGCTCACATTCGTCCAAGTCCTTGGCCTGCATTGTGTTGATCTTGTGGTTCGCTAAGCGTCGTTCAGCAAAGAAGTAGTAAGCTGGAAAGTACAGTTCACGATTTCGATCTGAAATAAATTGTTTTGTGAATCAGTAACTATTAGGGGTGGCAAATGTTCGTTCGTTCCTTCTCTGGGCTCGCAAAGTTTTAGTCCAATTTCACGATCTTGCAGCTGAGTTGTGAAATAAATAATAACAGTCGAGCCTGTATATAACCTCGGGACTTGAGGAACTGGACCGCTTAATTAATACAGGGTCACGGTTATTCTAAAAGTACTCACTGGGTGTGGTCTGATATTAACTTAAATGGCGTATCATGCAAGAGCCCTTTATGCAAGGAAACAAAAGAACAATCAACACTTTTTCAAGTGATCAACATTTTAAAATAAGGTTCAGTGCCAACTTGTAACTTAGCGGTATAATATACGTAACATTACGCAAAAGTACTGTGCAATAATTTATCCTCTACTCTTCTATCATCACCGTACTGTATTTCTACGACTTACAATTGACAATAAAATATCACATTGCGTCATTTTTCAGTTGTTGCACTCAATGCCATACTCGGGTAAATTAAGGCCTGAGTCAAAACTTGTTGCGAAAATTGGGACCATTTTTAAGTGATCATGCTTTGCATCGTAATTACAGGGCTTAAGATACTCAGTTGTGTCAAACGAAGCAAATTAAGCATTTTCTCTTTGGAACCACGGGGTCACGTGATTGACCACGCCCTAAAATGCAAAAAAAAAAAAAAAAACATCACTTAGACTCCCACTACTAGACACGTAGAAAAGTTAGGTTTTTATACATTTAATCTTTGACTCTGTGTAGGTGTCTAGGAATCCGATTGGAATGGCATTGAACGCAAAACTGATCCATTGCTATCTGCTGTTTTCTGCTAGTGCCAGTCCTTCTCCAAGTTTAAATTGTAACACTAACAACATATGAAATAATTTTACCTCATTCCAGGCGGTGTTTCAAAGTAAATGTTAACAGTCACTATTCCGAGATGTAAAACTGGTTCAGTAGCTCATTGCTAACTGGTGGGAATTTCGAGTTAATGTATTTTGTGCAAAATTGGGCGTGGGTAGTCACGTGACAGACATATGTATTATGTTATACCTGAATTTAGCAGAGCTCTTGCCTACAATTGACCTTAAATTGTCATCTTGGGGATAGTTTTCATTTCTCTTATTTTAGACCACCCCCCTTAAAATGTACAGAGACCCAGGCCTTAATTCACCTGAGTAGTTATTACGTTCAGGGTTGCCCCTTAGTACATGTAAAAATAACGAAGAAAGACAAACATTGGACTGCTACAGGGTAACCGCGACCACTTAATAGAGGTCGCCGCCTAATGCATGTAACGGATACAGCGTTTGTATGAGCGAAAACTCAGCACTTTGAAAACACGCTGCTTAACAGAGGATGGCTGCTTAATACAGAACCGTTATATAAGGTTCGACTAGTAATAAATGAAGGAAACAATTTACATTGTTGCTGCAGCCTCCCATAAAGAGCGAAAATAATAAAATTCCTCCCGGATCAGTGAGCCAAGCAAAAGACTACGTCCGTGGCTTGTATGGCGAGAAATGCCAAGATGGAAGAGTTTAACTTATTAAAGCTGCAGAAGAAAACGAGGACGATGATGGTGACGACGAAGATAAAGAAAAAATGTCAACCAGGACGACGAAGGTGAACGCAAAAACGATAACGGACGTTAACGGTACAACCACAGGCAACAGTGAAGGGGAGGCATGCGTGGAGAAATCAGTCAGTAACTCAAAATTCCCACTCAGGAAGAATTTTCTTCAGGTCGATGACAGGTCGTGCACTTAGCTCTACAACAACTTAACTTAGCTAGTTTACACGGGATGCAACTAAATCAAAGGAAACAAATGTTGCAAATAAATTAACGTAACATAGTTAAAAATCCCAATTAGCAGGCGGCAGACCAGTTGGGGATTTACAAAGCGTGACAGAGGATTTGAATTCAGGACTAGCGAGAAACAAATCCCACTGGTGGCAGGGTGGAGGCCTGGAACCCAGGACCTCCGGATTACAACATCAGCGGTCTAAACCAATCGGCAAACAATTTGCAATAGGGCATTTTCGAGTTCTCTTGAATTGTGCCTCTCTTTCAAACGAGTCAAGTGCATGCAGATCCATTTTCATGCAAATCAAAGTCATTTTCATAAGAATGGTTTCGCACTCAGACTCACTTTGAAACAGAGGCACAACGGAACTCGCCAATGGCCTATTGGACAAAGAGGATACTCAACGAAGCAACTGGAATAGCAAAACATCTAAGCGCAACTCTTTTGTTAAAATATCCTGATTATTTTATTTGTTTTGTTGTGTATTACTTATATTGTGGTGCAAACACAGTAAGAGCGTCTAGTTTTACAAAGAAAAAAAAATCACAAGTAGATTTTGCAGGTCCCAACATTTTTAAAGAAATACGAAAGTTTATAGTAAGCTAATGGTCGTTCGTCGGTTGGTTCCTTTCGTGATTCGTTCGTTTTACAAGTACAAATTGTTTATTCGAAATCAAACAAAGTGGATGAATTGCAAATGAAGAGTCATCAAGTCTTGTCACTGAACAGGTATATTTTCATTACTTTGTGCCTTTTATGGTTATCTCAGCTTGCATTGTGCTGTTTTTATTCAATAGAGGATAATTTGCCACATAGCCTTTTTTACTCCAAAAATTGGGACCTTTCAACTTGCCGCTATACATTGTTATTCCAAGTTTTGAAGACCAGCGGTCCAGCGGCAAATATGTTTGAAAAGGTTTGATCAGTTTTTCGTGAGA
>JAHPZR010004975.1:0-12993 GCA_019787425.1 Platygyra sinensis
TGGTGATGGTGATGGCTATCATCATGGTCTACCTTCCCCTCGGAAAAGGTATACTGTCCCCTCGCCAAGGTCTACTTCACCCTCGCAGGTGTACTCTCCCCTCTGTTCAGGTGGACTTCCCCCTCGGTTGAGGTTGACCTTCCCCTCGTTGGTCGACCTTCCCCTCGTTTGGTCGACTTTTCTCTCGTAGGTTGACTTTCCCCTCATAGAAGGTATACTTTCCCCTCGTGTTCTAACTGTAACTATAACGATGTGTTTATTACCTTTAATTTTAGTTAGATCATTGCATAATGCTTTGGCTTAGCCATTATATTATACTGAGTATTTAATGCTCCACAAATACGTTGCTAAAAACTGAATGAATTATACTGACAACAAACTCTGCTTTAAAACGGTGGAAATTCACTTTATGTTAACGCCCATGCAACGTGTTGACTATAGGTTTTGTTTCACTCCACTGATGTTTTGATGTTTCGACTTGGTCAGAGTTTTGTTTAGGGACTCTGTAAATTAAGGATGTGGAGAGCAGACGGCGGGCGGCGGACGACAGACAATGAAAATATAATTTTAAGGAGTTAGAAGTGAACTTACATACATACATACATACATGCATACATACATAAACTTTATTTCCTCTCGATGGCACTAAGCTCAAGAATGTGAACAATTTCCGAACATGCCACAAGTTCCCGAATATATTTCTGCAAATAATATTGTCATTATTATTATTATTCTATTATTTTTATTTGTTCGAGTGCCACGCTGATTTTCTTTATGCCCTACTTGATAGTGTGCTCACACATTTGATCTGAATAAAGGATTGCGTTCCTACGAAGACAAAGCACAACTGCCAAAAATGGTCGAGGCTTGTTACCAAGCAGACGTGACGTCTGTAAATTTAAGCTTGTTCTAGATTTTGGGTTTCTTCAGCAAAATACAATTACTCAAGTTAACATAACATAAATTTAACAACTTTATAGAGGTGTCGATGTCTTAAGTTCAAAAACGGCTAATTGGGGACACTAAAATAATTAGGAAAAGAAACGAAAAGAATGTATACATTGTATAGTAAATTTATAATTGTCTAAGATCGCCCTCCGCTCAATCTACAGAATGAGGAAATATACATCAAACTTTACCTAGTCTGGTAAGTCTCAGCTTAACTTATTAAGTAGAAAACAGTGTTTTTTTATTCCAATTGGAGCCAATGGGAATTGATAACTTAGATCGTCTCGTTCCTTAAAACAATTGGGAAACAGCGAGGAGTAAGCAAAGCAGCTGTTATACTTGAACGTATTTCTTCGCCTTGAATCGCATTGACCTGGTTCTAACGTGGTTTTCAATAATGAAATTGCATCATGTCAACTAACGCATTTACTGAACAAAATTCGTCGTCGCCTAGATCGAACATGAACTATGTCATTTTGCTCAGTAACTAATTAACATTTAAAGAAACAAGGTAAGTCATTAATAGGTGTCAATTGCAAAAGTGGTGGCTCCAATGTTGGGTTAAGGCAGATGAGTTAAAATCGCGGTCGAGGGAAGTTTGCTGGGTCGCTCCAAAACACAGACCGTGCAAACTTCAGACTGCAGACCGTTCAAACCAAGCAGACTTTGCAGACTGAGACTTTTTTGTAACAGTTGACTCACTTTTTCAGGTTCTGCAATTACAAAGTAGTGTTCAATATGTCCTAATGTTTTTCATTTGTCCACAGGTCGCACATGTCAACATCTGACTGTTGATTCAACAGACAAACGTGTTTAATAGACTTTGTATAGTAAATTCCCTTTACTGGTACAAAATATACTAAAATCAAGTATAAAAATAATTAACTTTCATACATTCAGGGCACAAACTGCGTCAATTTTTAACAGTTTGTGGTTTTATTTCGTTTGTGCAATTTGTTGATGTTGTTTTGTTTCCGATTTCCTTAGTCTTTGTTCCCCTCTTAACTGATTCATAAAACAAAGCAAAGCACGGTGACTCTCAGCGACGTTGTCAAAGAAATCGCTTTCGCTTTACAAAGTACAGAATCGCCATTAAACCAGGAGTATCCCCTCTTTCGCTTAGTCCGTTGAGCATGACACGAGGAGAAAATGCTCGCGTGAGGTTCTTTTCCACGAGGGTTTCCAACGCGTCATGCACGTCGGACTAAGTGAAAGAGGGGCTACTCGTGATCTAATATAAATCACTATAGCTAATCGTGAAAAAAACACAATTGCCATATAAAGACCAGCTAAATTAACCATCGCATCAACTCACTCATGGCAACCGTATTGTGCTGAGAATTTCAAATGCTATACGGTTTTCTGTGGCCTTTCCATGCGCTTGGCTTTTTTGATTTAATAAAGCTCGCGCTTCAACAGCCAGTTTACATTTTGTACACCAAGAGTAAAAAATGCACATGTTTCGTGTGGCATTACATTACGAGTGAGGTTTATTTCTACAGTGATTTTACAATAGCTTTACTTAAGCATATTTAGGACTAAGGGCGTTTCCTTTGCAAAGTCTATGGCACGTCAACAGCTAGCGTGGCCAACCTAGCGTGGCCTGCACATAACAAACATTCCCAAATGTAATTAACTGAACACTAATTTGTGACCAGAACCTAAAAATATGCGATTCAAATGTAAATTCAGAAACGAAAGTAAAAAAGTACTCAGTCTGCATGGTCTGCACTGTCTGCGGTGTATACTCTGCTGTCTGCATTGTCTGCGTTTTGGGGTGACAAAGTCGACAACACCCTGGGCCGGGCTGTCCAAAGCCCGATTAAGCTAATTCAGGATAAGTGAGAATTTTGATTTCAGTTTTGTAACGTTTCGGTGAGGTTTTCTGTTTACATTGTTTGTCCTTTAGTTCTGAGTTTGAATGATCACAAACTATAAGAAACATAAGCAGTGAAAAGCATTTTTATACAAGAAAAAAATCAATACTTCGGTTAACTTTTAATCCTGGGTTAGCGTTAACCGGCTTTCGAACAACCCGCCCCTGGTTTGTTTACCTAACTATCACACTGGTAAAATGGAAAATAGATTAGCTATGAAATTCAAATATAGACCGACAATAGGTTATGTACAGAGCTGTGTTTAATCAAAACAAAATAAGCGCTTCAAGTGGTGTCGGTAAGAGTTCCTTTAAGGGGCTGTCAACAACTTGAAATTTTACTACTCAGTATCTTTTTATTGACTCTACAAAAAGCCGTCATTACTGAACAAGGTACCGTAGCAATAGCAGAACCTGTCGAAAGCACTTTTAATTTAGCTCTTAAGAAATTAACATTGAAAAAAAAATCTACATGTCCTGAACCTCCCCCACAATTTTTTTTCCAACTTGCACAATGTAATACATGCAAGTCCAGATTGTAAGCCCAAAAAGCTTCAAATTATGTTGCTATGGTAACCTTTTGTGCAAGAAAATCACTATAGCTTGTACATTCGTTTGAAATCGGCTACTACATGTATTATTCCATTCAAGAGCAACAGAATTTTAGAAACCGTTGTGAGCCACCATAATGAAGTTTAGACAACCAGCCGTGTTTAACAACAGACAGCGACCTTTTTTAAACTCCGCTGCTTGTACTTTTTTACTTCTTTCTTCTTTTGCTCTTTGAAGATGCACCGACCGCTCAAAAGAGGCTAACCATGTTTTGCTTACTATCCCTTTGCATTGTAAGTTATAGGGCAATGGATACTCACATTTGTTCAAGTGTTTGGCTGATGTAGATGGGAACAGCTTATCTAAATAACAAAACCGAGGCGCCACGCACCTCTTGTAAGGTTTAACAGGATTGGCGGAGAAAACAATAGAATAAACAACAGAAACAATGGCCCTAGTCCTGAAAACAATAGAGGTGGATGAGTCCGGGAGCAAATAAAATTAGAGGTTCCGAAGAGGTGCGTGGCTTCTGACAAAACCGAGGGGGTGGTCGACCTTCACCCACTCCTTGATTTGTGGCAACTTTGTCACCGGAAAACCTTCGTTTGCTTTTCTCTCTTTTAATGGTACTTTGATAACCAGTGAGAACTGTCTTTATCGTTGAGCCCAACGTATATATTAGTAGCAAATTTTGCTTAGTCAGCATTTTATGTTACCGTTTCAAAGAACACTCAAGATTGACTAATTTAAAATCACCATGATTTTGTGAAGTTTTTCCATCAAAGAGATTGAAAGGTAAAATATCTTGGATTTCATATTTCAAATCTTTGGAACCTTTGCTACAGAAATCTGTTAAAACCAGAGGAAAGTTTTCAATTTTGGAAACGGAACAACTTAAAATGTTTAGGATATCATTTTTAAAATAAAACTTAACTCTTGGTCAGCGGTATTTCCTTACAAACAGTGCGCATAAGCAAAAGTGTCCTTGTATAACATGTAAAACCGTAGTAGCTTTAATTTCATGCAAAAAAGGTTGAAATCGGCTCAATTTTGGTATTTCTACGAATTTTCTTTCATATTTGTAATTTGCGCATTTTCGACTTCCAAATGTGAATGAAAGGCAAGAAAATGCTAAATATGCAAAATTTTGCCAGTTTCTTTACTTCGGTATAACCAATGTGTCATGTTGTAGCCGCTTGTTAAGTTTCATGTCATTAAGTAGTCTGACTCCCGAGTTTCGGTAGTTCAAACTTTGGTACTCACAATTGAAGCCGGAACCAAGAGGTCGACCTTCCCCTCTCCTTTGCACCATAAACAACTCTTGCCAGCCCATAATAAGATGATTATTTATTTCAAATACTACTTAGATTGCTCCCCTTACTAAAACCATTTAAACAGATCAAGAAATTTTTTTCGAGACATAATTGCTGTTTTCTTACAACTGCTATGCTATTTCCTTTTGTTGTCACGTTATTTACAGGTCTGGGTGGGGTTGAGAGAAAAAAACCAATCCAAAGTCACAATGGGCTCAATACGAAATACCTATTCGAAGATTAGTAAGTGAATTGTTAAGAACTTCTGTGATTGCCTTTTTGCCAGTGCAGTTGTCTAAATGAATGACTGACAGCTGTCAAATATGTCTCTTAGAGAAATTTACCATATTTGACGTGTCTAAATTTGGACTTTCATATCTCAGAAACAATTTCATTCCACAAAGCATTAAACGCATGAGAGGTTGTGTGTTTAGTTAAACGTTTAAGAAATGAGAAGAAAAAGATCGCCACTAAAGCACTTTGCTAAATAGTTAGCTTGCTAGAAACAACAAGTTTTTTTAACAAAAGGTAGACTCTGCCCTCGTTTTAGCCTCTTCCACCTCCAGTTGCTAGGCAACAAAATGGCTTAACTCTTGTCCAGTGAACTGAATGTATACCTCTTAAGGAGTTCTAGAAGACTGCAAGACAGTTCATCTGATTTACCAAAAATTTAAACTACTGGAACCAATTATAAGCCGATGGACTTTGCCCTCTGTAAGAAAAAAGGGCGATGTCGTTACATTTTTCGTTGTCACGTGATAACCACGTAATTTTAAGACGTCAGATTTTATTTATAAGATTAACAAAAATAAATACATGTTCTGTACAAATTTGAATACCTATGTATTAAAAATGACGAAGTTATCAATGTTTGATCCGTTTAGGCAAATTTTAAAATCAAGGTTGAGTTCAGCGAGCTCAAAAACGTGGTGTAATATATATACTTGTACAGCATTTTTTTGTCCGCTCGAAACCCATTCTTCTAAAATCCCGATGATAAGCATGGTTATAAGGGGATCATGGGTGATTGGTTTAAAAGTCATTCCTGCCAAAAATCTCCAGAAAACGACATTTTCTAGCTGTATTCCACGCTGAAGTCGACTCTGCCCTCACCACCAAACTTGAAACGATCGCTCCTGATTGGCTTTTCAATTATTTGCCTTTAAATCTTCACAATTTCATTCTTTGATACCAATGATGTAATTATGAAAAATTCAAGTCAAGTCAAATATTTTTTTCTACATTTTTGCCCATTTGAAAAACTTGGTGACAAGCGAGGGGAAAGTTGACCGTGGAGGATTCTAATGATGGTGATGGTGATGGTGATGGTGATGGTGATGGTGATGGTGATGGTGATGGTGATGGTGATGGTGATGGTGATGGTGATGGTGATGGTGATGGTGATGGTGATGGTGATGGTGATGGTGATGGTGATGGTGATGGTGATGGTGATGGTGATGGTGATGGTGATGGTGATGGTGATGGTGATGGTGATGGTGATGGTGATGGTGATGGTGATGGTGATGGTGATGGTGATGGTGATGGTGATGGTGATGGTGATGGTGATGGTGATGGTGATGGTGATGGTGATGGTGATGGTGATGGTGATGGTGATGGTGATGGTGATGGTGATGGTGATGGTGATGGTGATGGTGATGGTGATGGTGATGGTGATGGTGATGGTGATGGTGATGGTGATGGTGATGGTGATGGTGATGGTGATGGTGATGGTGATGGTGATGGTGATGGTGATGGTGATGGTGATGGTGATGGTGATGGTGATGGTGATGGTGATGGTGATGGTGATGGCTATCATCATGGTCTACCTTCCCCTCGGAAAAGGTATACTGTCCCCTCGCCAAGGTCTACTTCACCCTCGCAGGTGTACTCTCCTCTCTGTTCAGGTGGACTTTCCCCTCGGTTGAGGTTGACCTTCCCCTCGTTGGTCGACCTTCCCCTCGTTTGGTCGACTTTTCTCTCGTAGGTTGACTTTCCCCTCATAGAAGGTATACTTTCCCCTCGTGTTCTAACTGTAACTATAACGATGTGTTTATTACCTTTAATTTTAGTTAGATCATTGCATAATACTTTTTAACAGTTTTCCTTGGCTTAGCCATTATATTATACTGAGTATTTAATGCTCCACAAATACGTTGCTAAAAACTGAATGAATTATACTGACAACAAACTCTGCTTTAAAACGGTGGAAATTCACTTTATGTTAACGCCCATGCAACGTGTTGACTATAGGTTTTGTTTCACTCCACTGATGTTTTGATGTTTCGACTTGGTCAGAGTTTTGTTTAGGGACTCTGTAAAACAAGGATGTGGAGAGCAGACGGCGGGCGGCGGACGACAGACAATGAAAATATAATTTTAAGGAGTTAGAAGTGAACTTCACTAAGCTCAAGAATGTGAACAATTTCCGAACATGCCACAAGTTCCCGAATATATTTCTGCAAATAATATTGTCATTATTATTATTATTCTATTATTTTTATTTGTTCAAGTGCCACGCTGATTTTCTTTATGCCCTACTTGATAGTGTGCTCACACATTTGATCTGAATAAAGGATTGCGTTCCTACGAAGACAAAGCACAACTGCCAAAAATGGTCGGGGCTTGTTACCAAGCAGACGTGACGTCTGTAAATTTAAGCTTGTTCTAGATTTTGGGTTTCTTCAGCAAAATACAATTACTCAAGTTAACATAACATAAATTTAACAACTTTATAGAGGTGTCGATGTCTTAAGTTCAAAAACGGCTAATTGGGGACACTAAAATAATTAGGAAAAGAAACGAAAAGAATGTATACATTGTATAGTAAATTTATAATTGTCTAAGATCGCCCTCCGCTCAATCTACAGAATGAGGAAATATACATCAAACTTTACCTAGTCTGGTAAGTCTCAGCTTAACTTATTAAGTAGAAAACAGTGTTTTTTTATTCCAATTGGAGCCAATGGGAATTTATAACTTAGATCGTCTCGTTCCTTAAAACAATTGGGAAACAGCGAGGAGTAAGCAAAGCAGCTGTTATACTTGAACGTATTTCTTCGCCTTGAATCGCATTGACCTGGTTCTAACGTGGTTTTCAATAATGAAATTGCATCATGTCAACTAACGCATTTACTGAACAAAATTCGTCGTCGCCTAGATCGAACATGAACTATGTCATTTTGCTCAGTAACTAATTAACATTTAAAGAAACAAGGTAAGTCATTAATAGGTGTCAATTGCAAAAGTGGTGGCTCCAATGTTGGGTTAAGGCAGATGAGTTAAAATCGCGGTCGAGGAAAGTTTGCTGGGTCGCTCCAAAACACAGACCGTGCAAACTTCAGACTGCAGACCGTTCAAACCAAGCAGACTTTGCAGACTGAGACTTTTTTGTAACACTTGACCCACTTTTTCAGGTTCTGCAATTACAAAGTAGTGTTCAATATGTCCTAATGTTTTTCATTTGTCCACAGGTCGCACATGTCAACATCTGACTGTTGATTCAACAGACAAACGTGTTTAATAGACTTTGTATAGAAAATTCCCTTTACTGGTACAAAATATACTAAAATCAAGTATAAAAATAATTAACTTTCATACATTCAGGGCACAAACTGCGTCAATTTTTAACAGTTTGTGGTTTTATTTTGTTTGTGCAATTTGTTGATGTTGCTTTGTTTCCGATTTCCTTAGTCTTTGTTCCCCTCTTAACTGATTCATAAAACAAATTAGAAAACAGTCCTAAGAAAGCTGTGGAAACACTCGCCTGCGGCTCGTGTTCCCACAGCATTTCTCGTTCTCCCAAACTTCCACTCGTGTTTGTATAACTCGATAGAAACACGGTACATGTTTTCTATTTCTTAAGCAAAGGACGGTGACTCTAAGCGACGTTGTCAAAGAAATCGCTTTCGCTTTACAAAGTACAGAATCGCCATTAAACCAGGAGTATCCCCTCTTTCGCTTAGTCCGTTGAGCATGACACGAGGAGAAAATACTCGCGTGAGGTTCTTTTCCACGAGGGTTTCCAACGCGTCATGCATGTCGGACTAAGTGAAAGAGGGGCTACTCGTGATCTAATATAAATCACTATAGCTAAATCGTGAAAAAAACACAATTGCCATATAAAGACCAGCTAAATTAACCATCGCATCAACTCACTCATGGCAACCGTATTGCGCTGAGAATTTCAAATGCTATACGGTTTTCTGTGGCCTTTCCATGCGCTTGGCTTTTTGATTTAATAAAGCTCACGCTTTAACAGCCAGTTTACATTTTGTACACCGAGAGTAAAAAATGCACATGTTACGTGTGGCATTACATTACGAGTGAAGTTTATCTCTACAGTGATTTTAAAATAGCTTTACTTAAGCATATTCAGGACTAGGGCCATTGTTTCCGTTGTTTATTCTATTGTTTTCTCAGCCAATCCTGTTAAACCTTACAAGGACTGCGTGGCGCCTCGGTTTTGTTATTTAGATAAGCTGTTCCCAGTCTACATCAGCCAAACACTTGAACAAATGTGAGTATCCATTGCCCTATAACTTACAATGCAAAGTGATAGTAAGCAAAACATGGTTAGCCTTTTTTGAGCGGTCGGTGCATCTTCAAAGAGCAAAAGAAGAAAGAAGTAAAAAAGTACAAGCAGCGGAGTTTAAAAAAAGGTCGCTGTCTGCTGTTAAACACGGCTGGTTGTCTAAACTTCATTATGGTGGCTCACAACGGTTTCTAAAATTCTGTTGCTCTTGAATGGAATAATACATGTAGTAGCCGATTTCAAACGAATGTACAAGCTATAGTGATTTTCTTGCACAAAAGGTTACCATAGCAACATAATTTGAAGCTTTTTGGGCTTACCATCTGTACTTGCATGTATTACATTGTGCAAGTTGGAAAAAAAAATTGTGGGGGAGGTTCAGGACATGTAGATTTTTTTTTCAATGTTAATTTCTTAAGAGCTAAATTAAAAATGCTTTCGACAGGTTCTGCTATTGCTACGGTACCTTGTTCAGTAATGACTTGGCTTTTGTAGAGTCAATATAAAGATACTGAGTAGTAAAATTTCAAATTGTTGACAGCCCCTTAAAGGAACTCTTACCGACACCACTTGAAGCGCTTATTTTGTTTTGATTAAACACAGCTCTGTACATAACCTATTGTCGGTCTCTATTTGAATTTCATAGCTAATCTATTTTCCATTTTACCAGTGTGATAGTTAGGTAAACAAACCAGGGGCGGGTTGTTCGAAAGCCGGTTAACGCTAACCCAGGATTAAAAGTTAACAGAAGTATTGATTTTTTTCTTGTATAAAAATGCTTTTCACTGCTTATGTTTCTTATAGTTTGTGATCATTCAAACTCAGAACTAAAGGACAAACAATGTAAACAGAAAACCTCACCGAAACGTTACAAAACTGAAATCAAAATTCTCACTTATCCTGAATTAGCTTAATCGGGCTTTGGACAGCCCGGACCAGGGTGTTGTCGACTTTGTCGCCCCAAAACACAGACAATGCAGACAGCAGAGTACACACCACAGACAGTGCAGACCATGCAGACTGAGTACTTTTTTATTTTCGTTTCTGAATTTACATTTGAATCGCATATTTTTAGGTTCTGGTCACAAATTAGTGTTCAGTTAATTACATTTGGGAATGTTTGTTATGTGCAGGCCACGCTAGCTTGGCCACGCTAGCTGTTGACGTGCCATAGACTTTGCAAAGGAAACGCCCTTAGTCCTAAATATGCTTAAGTAAAGCTATTTTAAAATCACTGTAGAGATAAACTTCACTCGTAATGTAATGCCACACGTAACATGTGCATTTTTTACTCTCGGTGTACAAAATGTAAACTGGCTGTTAAAGCGTGAGCTTTATTAAATCAAAAAAGCCAAGCGCATGGAAAGGCCACAGAAAACCGTATAGCATTTGAAATTCTCAGCGCAATACGGTTGCCATGAGTGAGTTGATGCGATGGTTAATTTAGCTGGTCTTTATATGGCAATTGTGTTTTTTTCACGATTTAGCTATAGTGATTTATATTAGATCACGAGTAGCCCCTCTTTCACTTAGTCCGACATGCATGACGCGTTGGAAACCCTCGTGGAAAAGAACCTCACGCGAGTATTTTCTCCTCGTGTCATGCTCAACGGACTAAGCGAAAGAGGGGATACTCCTGGTTTAATGGCGATTCTGTACTTTGTAAAGCGAAAGCGATTTCTTTGACAACGTCGCTTAGAGTCACCGTCCTTTGCTTAAGAAATAGAAAACATGTACCGTGTTTCTATCGAGTTATACAAACACGAGTGGAAGTTTGGGAGAACGAGAAATGCTGTGGGAACACGAGCCGCAGGCGAGTGTTTCCACAGCTTTCTTAGGACTGTTTTCTAATTTGTTTTATGAATCAGTTAAGAGGGGAACAAAGACTAAGGAAATCGGAAACAAAGCAACATCAACAAATTGCACAAACAAAATAAAACCACAAACTGTTAAAAATTGACGCAGTTTGTGCCCTGAATGTATGAAAGTTAATTATTTTTATACTTGATTTTAGTATATTTTGTACCAGTAAAGGGAATTTTCTATACAAAGTCTATTAAACACGTTTGTCTGTTGAATCAACAGTCAGATGTTGACATGTGCGACCTGTGGACAAATGAAAAACATTAGGACATATTGAACACTACTTTGTAATTGCAGAACCTGAAAAAGTGGGTCAAGTGTTACAAAAAAGTCTCAGTCTGCAAAGTCTGCTTGGTTTGAACGGTCTGCAGTCTGAAGTTTGCACGGTCTGTGTTTTGGAGCGACCCAGCAAACTTTCCTCGACCGCGATTTTAACTCATCTGCCTTAACCCAACATTGGAGCCACCACTTTTGCAATTGACACCTATTAATGACTTACCTTGTTTCTTTAAATGTTAATTAGTTACTGAGCAAAATGACATAGTTCATGTTCGATCTAGGCGACGACGAATTTTGTTCAGTAAATGCGTTAGTTGACATGATGCAATTTCATTATTGAAAACCACGTTAGAACCAGGTCAATGCGATTCAAGGCGAAGAAATACGTTCAAGTATAACAGCTGCTTTGCTTACTCCTCGCTGTTTCCCAATTGTTTTAAGGAACGAGACGATCTAAGTTATAAATTCCCATTGGCTCCAATTGGAATAAAAAAACACTGTTTTCTACTTAATAAGTTAAGCTGAGACTTACCAGACTAGGTAAAGTTTGATGTATATTTCCTCATTCTGTAGATTGAGCGGAGGGCGATCTTAGACAATTATAAATTTACTATACAATGTATACATTCTTTTCGTTTCTTTTCCTAATTATTTTAGTGTCCCCAATTAGCCGTTTTTGAACTTAAGACATCGACACCTCTATAAAGTTGTTAAATTTATGTTATGTTAACTTGAGTAATTGTATTTTGCTGAAGAAACCCAAAATCTAGAACAAGCTTAAATTTACAGACGTCACGTCTGCTTGGTAACAAGCCCCGACCATTTTTGGCAGTTGTGCTTTGTCTTCGTAGGAACGCAATCCTTTATTCAGATCAAATGTGTGAGCACACTATCAAGTAGGGCATAAAGAAAATCAGCGTGGCACTTGAACAAATAAAAATAATAGAATAATAATAATAATGACAATATTATTTGCAGAAATATATTCGGGAACTTGTGGCATGTTCGGAAATTGTTCACATTCTTGAGCTTAGTGAAGTTCACTTCTAACTCCTTAAAATTATATTTTCATTGTCTGTCGTCCGCCGCCCGCCGTCTGCTCTCCACATCCTTGTTTTACAGAGTCCCTAAACAAAACTCTGACCAAGTCGAAACATCAAAACATCAGTGGAGTGAAACAAAACCTATAGTCAACACGTTGCATGGGCGTTAACATAAAGTGAATTTCCACCGTTTTAAAGCAGAGTTTGTTGTCAGTATAATTCATTCAGTTTTTAGCAACGTATTTGTGGAGCATTAAATACTCAGTATAATATAATGGCTAAGCCAAGGAAAACTGTTAAAAAGTATTATGCAATGATCTAACTAAAATTAAAGGTAATAAACACATCGTTATAGTTACAGTTAGAACACGAGGGGAAAGTATACCTTCTATGAGGGGAAAGTCAACCTACGAGAGAAAAGTCGACCAAACGAGGGGAAGGTCGACCAACGAGGGGAAGGTCAACCTCAACCGAGGGGAAAGTCCACCTGAACAGAGAGGAGAGTACACCTGCGAGGGTGAAGTAGACCTTGGCGAGGGGACAGTATACCTTTTCCGAGGGGAAGGTAGACCATGATGATAGCCATCA